>JAFBJT010108015.1:0-16760 GCA_016785325.1 Chascanopsetta lugubris | reverse complement strand
AAGCGGATGCTGGGGGGGAAACACGGGCGCCTGACCGGCCGCCTATGGGCGTTCGTTAATGGCCGCTATCTTTCAGCAACAGTTGGCTGTTTGTCCCCGACGCGAGGACAGTCCGATCCGGTCCTTTCCAAAGCTCAAAGGCCGAGTGTGAATAGATGCGAGGACGAGCGGAGGAACTAAGATTGAATTAGAATGCGTGTGGTGGTCTGGATCTTCTGCACGGTGGTAGTTTTAAGTCTTAAGGGGCTAATGTTCTGCTGCCTGCGTGACCGATGATCTCCGTCTGCGCCCGAGCACGAAGACCCTGCCGGGGAATGGATTTAAAGGAGTCATGTTATGCGTTTATCATGTTCTCCTGTTCTCATCGGGGGCTGTGTGGCTGCTCTGTGTATGTAAGAGGTCTATCCAGCCGCAAATCTCACCACTTGGGAGTGGTTAGATTTGATGTGTTAATGAATGGGACACTCCCTGCTTTAATCTATATTATGAATGTAACCCAAATCTGGGTCAATTGAGACTTAAGTGGCCCAAACATGTGCAGTGTCAGAATTATTGTGACCAGCCAGCGAGACCGGACCTCATGCATACGCAAATATACTTTGCTCAAATGGATCCCAACAGGCCCAAGTCTGGCGTGAATACTCTAATACTAATTAGCAGCCACCAAATGGCGGCCATGCTGGAACAATTAGGAGCCAGAGAGTCAGAGATTCCCTCAGGGATTTATTAAGACCAAAAAAATAAATAAATAAATAAACAGAGGCACGTTTGACTTGCGCTGCCCAGGTCACAGCAGCTGAATAACAATATCCAGAGTCTGCCCATGAATAAGCTGTTAATGGTGAAATTATGTAGTGTACAAGGCAGCACAGCGTCTATCGGTAATGACATCATCATTTTGCATTCAGCAGTGGAAATAGTCAATAATAATAGTGGTTGTATGCCTCGAATCCCCCTTGAATTTACAAGAAGCCTCAGAACGTTCATCGTTGTAAAGAATTGCAGCAGCAGCAGCACAACATGGTCAAATAAACATAATATCCGATACATATTTTAAAGGAAATCATTAGAACCAGTGTCTGGAGCCAGGAGGTGTCACTGACATTATTATTGCACCGTGTTCTCCTGTTTTATCAGCAGCACAACAGTCACATGTCAAATTCTGACACGTCCGTGCCAACATTCCAGCCAGAGGGCATTTTTAATTATTTAAAATGGCCGAGGCTGGAAGCGGCGGATCAGTAGAGGCACGTCAGAAAGCGTGACTTTAAACGAGCAACTTCTAGCTGTGTTCTAGTGGACGTTTAGATGCATAGGATGAACTTGTTTTCGCCTGGGACTCCATCATCAAAGAGGAACTGTCTGAACGAGCAAATATGGAGAAAATGCCGGTGAAAACAACAGTCGCTCTGTTGAATTAATTTCTGCCAATAGATCTGGATCTAAATGATACACACTGGGCCTTTAAGTTTATCAACATCTAGTGGTTACGTACCGTATTAGTATTGTTTACCTTGAAGAATTTTTGTTTTCATTAGTTCCATCTAAGGGAGCGTGTCCAAATTATTAGACAAAAGTAACAAAACAGCTCATTGCTTTTATTATGCTCCAACTCCTTTGATAAATAAGTTACTTTTTGGGAGCAGTAACTCGTCACTTTTTTAAGCAGCATGTCCGACACTGCTCAAACCTACAAGGTAGAATGTGGTTCTGCCAAACAGCTTTTCTTCCTCTGGTCCTCACTAATCACAAAAGCTCAACATGTTTGTTTGTTTCTGGCAAAGCAGAAAAGTCGTCCCTGTTCAAAAAGCAGAAGAAGAAAGAGAGAGAGAGAGAGAGCGAGGGAACCTGCCACTTTTTTTTAATCTATCACATAGAAGCTTATGAGATGTGACTCATCAGGAGCCAGCAGGGATTTTTTTATTTATTCATTTTTTTTAAACAGACATTCTTCACCTGAGAGTCGTGTTTGATATTTACCTCACAGGTTCCATCTGAGGATCGTGGCGCCTCCTCCTGTGTGGCCCTTTGATAATGTGCGTGTGCTGGAGTTAGAAAATATAAAGAGAGAAGAAAAAAAGCCAAAACACTTGTTTGGGTTAGGGTGGTGGTGTTGTTGTTGTTGTTGTTGTTGTTATGTGTCTGGAGTGCGAGGATGCCCGGTGGCTGGGTGACAGGAGGAGCAGCTGTAACACAGGGAATTACTGCCGCCGCTCCTGTTGTTATTGTTCCAACGAGTCGGTGAAAGGCGGCAGCTGGGGAGGAACAGCTGTCGTATATACTTCAACATTTATTGTAATAGACACGTGGTTGACTCATATGAAGCAAAGTAAGGCTCTGACACTGAGCTCGACCTTTAGGGGTCATGTCTCCACCTTGGACTAAATAAGCCCTAAGATCCCTAATGTACCTTTTTTTTTCCCCTTTCAACCATATCACCCCATCTTCATCAGATAGAGTTTCCACCCTCGCAAGGGAATTGGACATGTTCTGACCTTCCTGTACTCCGATGGACTGGTGCCTGCTCTCCATGTAGCTCCTTGTCCGTGATCGAGGAGATCAAGGTGGTTGCCATGGGAACCTCAACCCTTCCTCTGCTACTTCTTGTCAACGAGCCCTCCGCCTAGGCTGTAGTTTTAAAAAGCACTTTGTCCCACGTGCAGGACATTTGCATAAAAATGAATTAGCGAAAAGGCAATTTGATATAATTGAAATGTGCCATGCTGCTGGGAATTTAAATTGCGTTAATTAAATAACAACTTGTTTACCCGTTTGTTGATTAATACAGAGTAAACACGGGGGGGAAAAGTTCATTATTACATTGAGACTCATTCATTCATTTGTTGAAATCGATAGAAGTGCCAGAGCGGCGGGAATTAATGCGCTGAATTCAGGCGAGCAAGTCGACACTTCTGCTTTTCTGATTTTCAAATGGCTTTTTCTGTCACCAGCCTAAAATGAGGTCTGTGCTGAACCGAGGCCCATTGGAGACGTTTTGTTATAGAATATAAAACATGTCAATTAGCCGCCTACTTGTGAATTTTGATGCTTTTATGGTGATTTAAACAGCGGCTGTTAAAAAGATGCTCAACGCGACTTCAGCCTGATCGGCACATTTCACGTCGAGATGTTATTTTCCGTGTTGGTGACGATGAACTTCTGCCGCTGTGTTTGCCAACAGACGAAAAGTAGCTCATTATCCAAAAGTCACATTTCTGCCCCAGAAGTCATGAAAGTGGGTGGGTGTCGCTCGGTGCGCGCCTTTAATGTGTGAGGTTGTAAGTTCAATTCCCCGCTTCTCCATCGAACCTTACACACGAATGCCACTCTGAATAAAAGCATCCTCTAAATGACAGAATTGTAGAGTATCAGAAAAAACAGCTCTGTGATGGAACCTTGGGATCTCGAGAATATTAGTAAGCCTCACAATCGGGCGTCATCGGGCCTCTCTCATCCATTCACCTGGGGATGAGTCATCCTCTTCTCCTTCACAATCAACGACATTATCGGTGATCAAACTTTGCGTAGCTCTGGAGTATTTAACATGCCGGAGTATAAACAAACTCAAAGAAACCTGTGCAATGTGAAAAAGAAGCGAAGAATCGGAGATGCTGGGTTTTGACTGGCTCTTGTTCCAGTTCCTCCTCCTCTTCCTCCTCCTCTTCCTTGTCTTCGTCTTATCTCCGCTCCACATGCACTCCTCTCCTCCTCTTCCTCAATCACCTCTCATTTAGTTTCCATCTCTCAAGGTCCCCTCTCGGAGCAACCTGCCAATTATCTTTCCTCCACGTGAGCCAGGAGGAACTCATTGGAACGGAGCAAACCATTTATATTAAAGGGGGGGGGCGTGATTTAATTTGTGTTCAGTGGGATGCACCGTTTTTGGCACAAGGGTTGGAGATTTCCGTCTCGGTGGTTTCCACTTTGCATGTAGGGGAAGTTGCTCCCGGAAATTAGATTTTTGTCTTTTTCTTTTTTTTTTTAAAACTCAGCCCTGAAAAACACAAAACCCTGAACACCCCCCCTCCCCCTCCCCCCCACCACACTTCCTCCTCTATCACCTCCCGGCTCCTCAGATGGGACTTTACAATCCTCAGTGCCACTGAGCTCAGCGTGTTGTCAGTCAATGTTGCGTGCACCAGTTAAAAAAAAAACTAAAATAAAAGGAATTCTTTCCCTTGTCGTCTGTTCGCTGAAGTTAAGTGAATCTCATCATCTTGGCACAAAGAAATCACACACTCCGATAGGCAACGCTGGCCCCTGGGGGTCAGACTTATATTAAAACAAGAATAATTAAACCCTTACATGCCGCGCTTGCTCGCTCTTTTTAGTTCAAGCTGAATCGTCGACACAAAATTGTCCGTCAAGTCGCTTTATGAACTTGTCAGATTGTGTGTGTGTGTGTGTGTGTGTGTGTGTGTGTGTGCATATATAATGAGGGGCAGAATATATGGTATAATTTCTGCAGGGTCATAGCTCCCAGCCATCTCCTCTGTTCTGCAGGTCGCTCGACTAATTTCAGAACCACCCCGGGGAAACGCCCGCTCTGACCCGACATTCTTCAATCGCCGCTCTGTTGTTCGTGAGCCGCCGCCGCCGCCGCCTCTCGTCCTCCTCCTCCTGCCTCCTCACCTCTTTCTTCTCCCCACTAATAAAGGAAGAGTGGGCGGGGAGAAGTGTTTTGTCAGGCGGTAATCACCTAATTAGCCGTCGAGAGCGTTGTTTATCTCCTCCATAAGCCGCGTGTCAACATCTGCCGTCGACTGTGTGCGCGCACGACGCGTGAGCTAATCGTAAGTGTCTTTCTCGCGATGTTACCACAGTTACCGCTGATGTCGGTTGATTTCTGTTTGCGCGGGGAGAGATGAGACAGCGATTTGAAATACCTTCAGTATCACACTGACTTTATTGGCAGGAACCGGATCCTAAGACACGGACGTATCTGCTGAGAAATGTGCTTCTTCTTTCCGAGAGAACGCTTCCAGAGGCACCAGCTTTCACCGTGACACATTCTGCTCATGTTCGGGTTCCTAAGTTGAAGTAGTATCATAGCAACAGCTCCTCTGGTCAGCCCGTCTGAAACACATGGTTGAAGCTCCTGTCACTTTAAGCCCCCTCCCCCCCGCCCGCCCGCCCGCCCTCCTTCTGGTCTGCTCTGATTGGTCAGTGGGTTCACTGTGTTGTGATTGGCCAACTCCTTCCTCTTTCTGTAGTCACCCTGTCTTAATGGGCTCCGTAAACATTTGAATAATCATTCATTATCACGATTATTGATGAATTGCTGTCGAAGCTTTTGCGTTGGGTAGCTAACATGCTAACGACCTTATCCTTTTTGCCCTTTATACTTCAATTACTGTCATATTTCAAACACTTCCTCCGTCACTGGAGGTTTGCATTCATCACGTGATGGAATTATGGTATGACATTGGGTTCCGACACTCTGTCAAAACACATTTGTTACCATCTGTTTTGATCATTGATTCTAATGAAGCTGATGAGTGAGATAATGACCCTTTATTTATAACCTTGGGGGAGTGCTGGACTAGCTGCTGGATGTACATTATGCAAATGTGCGGCACTGTGATGTCACAGTGTCCCAGAAGAAGCTCCCTTTACCTCAGATCTTTTACATTTTCAACTTGTGCGAACAGTCGGATAGAGAATAATTGAAGGAGGATCAAAAGTCTGATCAAACAGTCCCCCCCCCCGCCCCCGCCCCCGCTATCTCTTCGTGGATCTATTGAGATACTATCTGAGTTTAATTGCACCCATGTCTTTCCACCTGCCAACTTACCTCTGACTCCCCGCTCGTGTGTTTCGCACCTGCAGTCGTTACAGTCGGAGCTGAAGGAGCGCGAGCACCTGGTGAACAGTACGTTGGAGCAGGCCAGGATGTTTCTGGCCGACCAGCCCATCGAGGGTCCGGGAGAACCGCGCAAGAACCTGCAGCCAAAGACCGGTACGTTGCTACACGCTGACGATTGACCGTACTTTATTCACCTGCTGCCTCTCTCAGCAACGTCTGCTGACATCATAGGTCATATCAAGTGTCCGGGGGTTTCATTTTGTTGTCATGGGAGGCTGTGATGTCATCACGGGCAGATGCTGATTGGCTCTTTTCACATCATGGCATCCTTGGAAAATGGGCTTTATTGCAGGATGTAGCTAGTGCGCCACAAACACTTCGATACGACTAGATATGACATTATTCATTCAGACCCTGAAATTCGATATCATGAGCTAAAAATAACCTTCTGTGCACCATATAGAATCACACCAGAGAAATGACCCTCTTCCCACACTCAGAACATATGGGTCATATCGGTCGTCAGGTGGCGCATCTACGAAACACACAGTCTTAACCGAATGTTTGGCGTCTCCGTGTTTTTGTGCCATTATTGGATACGATGCAGTTCACAGCTGTCAGGAAATGAGAGTAGAGAGCGAGGGCGATGACACGCACCACAGATCCCCGGCCTCCCGCTAATATGAGAGCGGGCGGTGATACCAATATACAACGGGAGCGCCCGAGAATCAAATATGCATCGGACCCATTCAGCATTTCCTCCCTGTGCCTTGTTGTGCGCCGCGGCGGCGGCGGCGGCGGCAGCAGTCGCGGTGAAGTCAGCACATTTTCCCTTTAAAACCCGAATCCCTACTGTGTAAATAATTAAAGCGACCCAAGGGGCTGTGCTGAGGTGTGGTGAGACTTCAGAGCCTCGACAGATAAGCTCGTTGTGTGTGTGTGATTGGTATGGATATCAAAGCGTGGTCTGTTTGTGCTAATCGATAAAAAACAAAAAAAACAAAGCTGATTTAAGATCAGAGGTGAGATGGGACGTCTGAGGCGACACTAAGTCAAAGTTGTTAAACCATTCTTATTAGGCTGCATGTGCCTTTTCTGGTGTTTTCTAAGGTTAAAGGTGCAGTGTGTAAGATTTGGTGACATCGAGAGGTGAAGTTGCATGTTGTATCCACCACCTCACCCTCCCACTTCTGAGCGTGCAGGAAGTAAACACATGGCGGCCCCCGTAGAGAGGACCCGCTCCTCATGTAAATATATACACGAATGTTTTGTGATGTATTTCAAGTGAGTGAAAATGACCCAAACCGTTCGCACTGCCCCTTTAATGTGATTAAAATGATTTTTATTGTTTAGTTCAAAGCACACGTCCATCTGTAATGTGTATCGGCATAAGGTGCCACGTGGTCAATCGCAGATTGACGCCACTGACTGCAGATGGACGCGGACGCTACACTCGTGCACCTCCGCGAAAATGTAACCACGCGTCAGGGCGACACAGGCCGTCCGAGCTGTGATTGGTCTGCTCAGTAGCTCAGTTTACCCATTTGAGATGGGTCCCAAGTCCCCTGCTTCACTCCATTATTTTTTAAATCGAGTCAGTACAGACAAATAGGGCGAGTGGAGGAGAGATTGTATCTGCACCAAGAGATGAGATGGTTAGCGGTGTAATGGTAAACTGCAGATTCCTCCAACTACTGTCAAGTCCAACCTGAGGGGACCAGAGCACTGTGCAACTCTACACGGCCATTGTTGTGTCTTTGCAGCTGCCCTCTGTAAATGAGTAAAAAAATAATCATTTAAGTAATGAAAAAATAAATACATCTCTGTGAAAGGATTGAAAGTGATTTCAGTATGTGTATTTCAATAATGAATCATACCAGGATAAATCCCGTAAATTGTTGGTCGCTATGATTATACATGACATTATTCCACTTAGCTATTCAAGAATCTCGGTTAAAATGTAAACATGAGGAGACGCAGAGAGTAAGATATGCTGTAAAAATACTGAAAATGCTAATACACAATCAATAAGAAAACTTACAATGAGCCAGAGACTAATTCAAAGTGCAGCAGCACAAGGCGCAGCTTCTCATTTTGTCTTTATGGTGTGTGTGTGTGTGTGTGTGTGTGTGTGTGTGTGTGTGTGTGTGTGTGTGTGTGTGTGTTTGTGTTTGTGTTTGAATGTGTTTGTGTGAGCAGAAAAAGAACCACCATCATTTCTGCTCTGGACCCATTAGAGTGGCAGTGATGTGAATGGAAAGAAACACACACACACACACACACACACCTATTGCCATGCATAGACTGTATGGATGTTCCTAAGGCACTGCATAGATTGACCCTGACGTGGAATGTAGATGGAGATAGTTGGAAAAGGATGATGCAGAGGTTGAACAGGTGAAGATGTTAATTCATTCATGACCCCGGAGAAACGAAAAGAAATGAAAAGCTGCCCCTGTGTCGTCGTCGTTAAAATGGCTGATCGACGAGCGCTTTTCCTCATCTGCCTCCGACTCCTCCGGCTCCTCTTTGTCTGCATCCTCCTGAAATATAAATGACTTTCTAATTGAGTGAGCCAAGGAGAGAATTGAATTCATGAGGAAACTTCTTCTCCTTTCATTTGCAGCGTCCCTATAAAAGGTTTATGAAACAACAGGATTGTATTGATTTGACACCACACAAAGTACACGGTGCAGTAAAACTCTTGTTTTTTCCCCCTCGGTTAACCCCCGTCTGCCGGCGCCGCTGCCAACGCCGCCGCCTCTGATCTCTCTCTCCTTCCTCCAGACCTCACCCCGGAGGAGAAGGCCCGGGGGTTGGCTCGGGCCATCCGCAAGCAGACGGGCGAGGTGAGGGAGCGGTGGGAGCGTCTGCGCGGACACGTGGGCGGCTGGCACAGCCAGGTGGAGCGGGCGCTGGAGCGGCTCCAGGAGCTGCAGAGCTCCATGGACCAGCTCGACCTGCGGCTCACGCAGGCGGAGGAGGCCAAGGCCACGTGGCAGCCCGTGGGGGATCTGCTGATCGACTCGCTGCAGGACCATATCGACAAGACCATGGTGAGTCACGGGAGTCTCCGATTAGTGTGTGTGTGTGTGTGTGTGTGTTGCCAGAGTCACTCAATCACATCACACAGAAAACTTTCTCCCATGTCCCTCGGTGCCCTTTCATTTTTACTTTTCCTCGCTTCAGCCGCCTTTCGATTAAAGGTGCAGTGTGTACGATTTGGTGACATCTAGAGGTGCAATTGAATGGGCTCATTTGACAAAAATCGCACACACTGCACCTTTGAATAAAGGAACAATGAGAGTGCAACCACACGTCCATGATTCAATAACGTGTGAGAATAGTGACGAGAAAAACATTCAGCAAATTTCATCGAGTGGAAAAAAAATGATTTGAACATGAATGAATAAACAGTAAACACAGAATGACAGAGGAGGAATAGTTGTGGCTGTAGTGAGTCACGGTTCACAGGCGTGATGATGATGGTGTTTATTTTACTGTCTGTTAAAAACACGTCACTGTCTTAATTATCGCCCCCCGGTGGTGAGGACGGTCCAATTATAACTCTTAATACGCCTGTCATGTCAGTGTGGTTTACACTGCAGCCACAGTGCAGAGGAGACACGGTGATGCTGTCCAATGAGAGATATTCATTATAGAAACTCTTAGAGGGTTGTTTTTTTTTAAAGGTACAGTGTGTTGGATGGGATCTAGAAGCAGGGAAAGTATGTGAAATGACTGTTTACACATTAAAAACCTTTCTTTTTTTTTTTTTATTTCACCTGAGAATGAGTCCTTTATATTTACATCACAGCAGGCCCCTCCCCCATGGAAACCGCCATACTTGTTCACACTCAACACTGGGGGATGGGATGAGGTCATGGAAGTTGGCTGCAATACGTTACATCACAGGAAGGAGTTAAATATTTCATTCCACCTAAAATCTGTCCGGCACAATCGGCTTCCAACGCTTAATGCCAAACATGCTGGACAGGACAGGTAAAAAAAAAAAAAAAAAATTGTAAACAAAAAGCCTACAATAACATTAAATGTCATCCCCAGACCTTCAGAGAGGAGGTGGCCCCCTTGCGTCAGGACGTCAGACTGGTCAACGAGCTCTCAGCCGAGCTCACACCTCTGGACATCCAGCTGTCGTCCACCGCCTCCAGACAACTGGACCAGCTCAACATGAGGTGGAAGCTGCTGCAGGTACGTCAAATCCTTCCCCCAATCATAAAGAGGATTCTCTTCCCACACACACACACACACACACACACACACACACACTCCCCTCCCCACAGCATTTCGTCCACAATTGTCAAATTAACACCGTCTTCACTCGGCGTTGATCCACCGTTCCCTCCCTCCCCGCTCCGCCTGAGTGCTTTGATCTCTTCTTCGTGTCTTTGTCTCGCTCTCCGTGCGCCGCTGTCTCTCGCCCCGCGCGTGCCGATTTGACTTTGTGTCAGCCCCGAACACTCGGGGGACCGAGACTCGTTCCCCGGCTTGTGTACCTGTTTTATTTGAACGCGGCTGCCGTGTTCGGCGAGACGCTTTGTCACTACACATCAATGGACACTGTTCTCGCAGTCACTTCTTTGGGCCGTGGATGTGCCGGAGCGTCTCGGTCTGATCCGCTCAGGGACTTTGCTCAGCTCGGAGCGCGTGTCAGTCCTGGAGGGGGAGACGTCTTTGTTCCGAGTCAACACGGGGATAGAGTGAGGCACGGAGATGTTCGCTTTGAATTAGCGAAGGGGGCACTGGAATCACCAGGCCGCGAGGAAACATTTACATCGTGCGCATTCCGCGGATGCCTGTTGACGTTTTTACACTCGCCTCTCTCCCGCGCTCAAACCGCTTTACGACTCCCCGCCGGCTTTCTTAAAGTCGAGCCATGACGACAGGCAGCTCCCCGTCGTCAAGGACTTCTCGCCTTCTTTCAGACGCCGGCGGATTTAACCAGTGAATTGGACGGGGGGCGGGGGGGGGGATGAAACAGAGGCAGACGACAACCACGATCAAATCTGTTTTGGGATGAGGCTGCGCGAGCCGGGATCTGAGGCCCCGGCAGTCTGTCCTCATTGGATGCAAACATTTCAAACGCGCTGAAGTGCTGGATGAAGCTTTTAGAAGTGCTCGACAGGGAGAGAAAACACATATACTGACTTGGCAATGGAAATATTTACAATTAACACACAGAAGCATGATTAAAGTGGAGTGGTGGGGCCTTTAAATGGACTACAGTGTTTAACCCACCATTATAATGGGAGGGGGGGCATCCTGCCCCCTCCTTGAAGGTCAGTAAACTGTAATTACTTTCTTTTTATACGGCATTTAAAGTCACCTCTTTTATTCAACAAGCTAAACGTGCGTGCGTGCACGCACACATGCGCACACACACACACACACACACACTCAGGTTAGCAAACTCCCATCAGTTGACAGAGACCACACCTTAGAATATATGTCTGTAAGTCTTCAACTGTTACTGGACTGTACTATATGTAGTTTTTTTTAATCTTGATCTACTATTGATAAATGTAGCAATTGTGTTTACCGAATAAAAATCTACGTATGGCCCCTTTAAAGCGGAGGGCACTTCAACATCAATCGACTCCTTTCGTCCCGACTCATTTAGATGTGTGAATTAGATCACAGCTATAAATAGACCCTGACATGGAAACTCTGGTATTTATGGAGTTCTCTTAAAGGTTCCTGGTGTTACTTCAGAAAAATGAATCCAGGCTGGTGGGCAGAAATGTGTATAAAAGAGAAATGAAACCCAAAGCCCCCCCCCCTTTTTTTTTCTTTTTTTCAAGTGCGACACCGCCGCCGAGTCAAACCCTGCCGCCGGGCTAATTTGTAGCTTTGTGATATTTCCCCATAACGGGGACGGAGGGACACACATCCTGTAATAGTCTCCCTCTCTGCCCGGGGTCCGACCATAACTCAGACCTCTCGTCTCGTTACTAGTCCGCTCCGGTCGGACCCCTCCCTGTTTGCAGGCAAACGGAAAACGTTAATAAAGCAGGTCCGGCTGTGAGATTCCATGTATATTCAGCTCCCATCTTCGCCTCGGTGGGACCGGGAAGCATAACGGGCCATTAGCAGCCGCAAAGTGTCCCAGCTAACGGGCCCATTTTTCAGGTTCCCTGTGTGAGCAGCCGTGATGTGGCCGTACCTCAAGGGTGTGTGTTCATGTGTGTGTGTTCGTGTGTCGTGTGTGTGTGTGTGTGTGTCGGTGTTACCAGGCTGCCAATATTGCTCTGCTCCTCTGACTGATGAAGCGAAGCAATCCCACAGCCATGCAGGGCACAGGTGCACTGGCTGAGAGGTCAATACGCCGCGTGCACCTGAGAGCGCGCGTGTGATTGATAGGCTATTTCAAACTCCAGCGTTGTGAAAGCTCCGCGGGGGGTGGTAACAGTTACGATAAGGAAAAATAGATTGTTTTGATGGAATAGCTGAAATCTTGACATGCAACACGAGACACAACATCGTCGTCCTCATCATTTCTTGACTCCGTCGTCTCTCGCTTCGTCGGTTCTCAGCTCCGTCCTCCTGCAGCCGTGTGATGAAATCACCTTTTTTATTTTTTTTATTTTTTTTCAAAGTCGCTGCAGGCGCCTCACGCCAAACAGAAAAGTATTTGACCCGGTGTCACACTCGGGCATTGCATACAGTTTGTGGAACTTATTATTTTTCATGCCAAAGCCCAAGTGTAGTAGGTCACAGCGCCCCCTCTAGGGTAACAAATTATTTATTATATTTTAAAATTCATTTTAAATTTCAGCCAAAACAGATGGAAACAATCACACCTAAAGTCTACGAGCTTGTCCTTTTAAAGCTGTATTTGTTGCTCAAATCCTCATCACAATATTTTCCTTGAGGACATAGTGTTACATTTGTTTAAGTACAGTACTAATATGAAACATGAAAGGTTCAACGTGTTTTATTGTCATATGCACAGTGACAAAAAGCACATAAAGGCAATGAAATACAGTATAATACAAATGACCCATTAGTTTAATCAACTGTGTGTGCAACAATGAGCCTGCAGGTACGTGTATGCAAACTGAACAGTCAACATGAGGTCGTTGGTGATTATATATACAGTTTATGAGCTGGTTTATGAGTAGATGTACCTGTGAGCTGACTTTATGAGTCCGATGTCCGTGGGTAAGAAGGAATGAATAACCCGCAGTGTTGCGCTTCCACAGCGGACGCTCTCCCCGAGCGCGTGACTCGGCAGAGACGCGCGCGTCACACGTTCCGCATGCGCCCATAATGGCTGAGTCATCATTATATCATCGTCTATTATCGCTACACGAACCCGTGTGCTTGATGTGCTCGTGTAGAAATATATCAAGCCTCATGAGAACTGGCCAAGATGAGGCCCATAACCGGGCCCCCGCGCGGGGGGGGGGGGGGGGGGGGGGGGTGACATCTCCCATCTGGAGTTTCCCCAGGAGGCGCCGCACAGCATCACGGCGGAGCTCGATGTCGGCAAGGCCCTGCATATGAGATGATAACGAAATGCTGAGTCATGATGAAAATGATTCCTGCTAATACACCCCCCCCCCCCCCCCCCCCCCCTGTGTGTGTGTGTTTGTTTTCCGTGCAGGTGGCGGTGGAGGACAGACTGAAGCTCCTCCAGGAAGCTCACCGAGACTTTGGCCCCTCCTCCCAACATTTCCTCTCCAGTGAGTGACACGCACCCTGCTTCCCCAAATCCCCGAACCCTCCGCACGTCTCCATCTCCTCATCGCTCCGAGGTTTTTTAACGCACTCCGCCGTCACGAGTGGGTACGCCGGCGCGCCGCGGACGCCGTTTGCCGACGCGGCACTTTTCCCCCTCGAATAATGCCGGGCCTTAATTACAGCTCTCCATCGACTCCGTCCTCTCGGTCATTAGCAGAGAGACGTGGGGACGGAGAGAGAAGAGACATCAATCCTCTCTTTCTCTTTCTCAGCTGACCGTTGTTGCCCTCCCTCGCGAGCTGGGGGTCACCGGCAGACCCGGATACAACAAATCGGGGCCCCTCTGAGGGATAAAACTCAGAGCCCCCCCCCCCCCCCCCCCCCCCCCCCCCCCCCCCCCTCCACCTGGTCTCTTCTTTTCCTCCTCCCTCCACCTCCTTCACAATCTCCTCCATCACACGTTGACTCTCATTACACCAGTAGCTTAATTTCCCCTCAGGGATCAATAAAGTATGGCGTCTCTTATCGCGTCCCATCCGTCTCGTATGCATCTTCCAATCCCGCTTAATCTTTCTCTTATTGTCTTTTCATCTCTCTACTCGGGCGTGGAGCCGTGTGGAGGGGGAGGGGGCGGGGCCATAAATCGAACAACATTTCTCCTTCCGAAGTTTGAGATCCGACTGCTTTTTGCGTTTATTTCTCTTTCGCTTTGGTCCCGGCGCGTCGGTGTTTATTATTTTTCTCTCCCTCCCCCAGAGATGAACATAAACCCATTTTCTCCGCATTTTTCAAGACTGTTATTGTTTTTCCAACCGGAGCTCGAAATGCTAAATATGTGACTTTAATACTTCACGGTGAAACATTTCAATTTATTTATTTTTCTCTCCTCCATTGTCCATCTCTCTCTCTCTCTCTCTCTCTCTCTCTCTCTCTCTCTCTCTCGTGCAGCTTCTGTTCAGCTCCCCTGGCAACGAGCCGTCTCCCAGAACAAGGTTCCATATTACATCAAGTAAGTGGCGAGAAATGGCTTCGGATGGCTGTTTGTTTGTGCCTGTGAAAACGATGGTGGTGCGTTTGTTTTGATGTGTGTCGATGACGGTTATTATTCTTTATTCCTGGGACCCGGGGGAGTGTTGAGTGTGTGTTTGTCGGACGGGCAGATAATAACCCGCTCAATGATTCACTGCAACCGCCTTAACGTGTCAGGATGTCAAGGTGCAGTGTGTAAGATGTTGAATGGGATGTAGAGCGTAGTCAGTACTTTCATATGTAATTGGGGAATGATTATGGTATGGTTTTCAATAACGTTGAAAGGAGCCTTTATGAATGAGCGAGTCCTCTGTGTGGAGGCTGCCATGTTTTTACAGTAGTGCCTCTTTGATTATTTATGATGGGCGAATGGATGGATGGATAGATAGATGGATGAATGGATGGATGGATGGATGGATAGATAGATGATAGATGGATGGATGATATATAGATGGATAGATAGATGTATGAATGGATGAATGATATATTGATGGATAGATAGATGTATGAATGGATGGATGACATATAGATGGATAGATAGACTGACTTCATCTATTAACTCCCCTCTAAAGTTGCCCATTCTAACATGGGAGTCTGTGGGGATTGACTGAGTTGAGTCAACCTCAGGTCGCCACCCTGTCAACTGCAAGTCCATCCACTTCCCCCCTGTGGCCTCAGGTCACCTACAGTATGTGCCGGACTTTCCTTTGTCAGCTCCCTCACACGAAGTCAGTGTCTGACTGAGCTGATGCGCAAACACAAAAACAATTACACGTAATGCAAATGAGATGCGGTGATGTAATGCTGATGCTAATTATAGTCCTTTACAGCAGTCCCGCCGTAAACATCCCGGCCTTATTTGTATTCACGTCCCTCTCCTGTATTAATAGTTTGCAGTTTGTTTTTCGCGAGCCTTTTAATCACATTACATTTTCTCGCTGCGACCTTTCCTCCTCACAGGCTGCACTATTGTCATTGTCGAGTTTCAGAGCCATTCATTGGAGTCTACTTTTAAAGGTCGGACAAGGTTAGAATGATTCACAGCTCAAAGGAGGCTGAAAAATAATAATAATAGAGGAGTAAATAAAGAAAAGTGAATGGAATCTTGAACAATAGAGAACAAGTTGGATTTTCATGTCCCTCTCTCTCCCCAGTGATTATCTTCCAACCCTTTTTGTTCATTGATAAATCCTATCGTGAGGGTATCGGGGACCTCGGCTCATCATATTCTACTCTTATAATATTGCTATATAGTCTTTTAGTGTTGTATAAGAGCCATGTGATCAGTGGAGGTGTTTGTAGTTAAACATTCAGCCGCAGAGGAGGCGTGTTCATCACAGAAACCCTTTTTATTTTTTTATTTTTTTTAACCTTTCCACATCATTCGCTCTGACCTCCGGTGACGCCTCATATGCATCACCCACTAATGTTTAAACAGGAGCTGAAGTTTGAAGTGCATCTATAAGTTACTTCACTCCCACCTCTGCTCCTCCCACTGATTCGCTCCTCGGCGCCTCCATTAAAATTCAGCCCCGCTCCACCTGCGCATTCCTCATTCAGCGCAACACCCGCTCACCCCCTTTTGATTTGGAGCGCACCTCTCTGAATCCACGGCGGACGGCCACCCCCCGGCGGACGGCCCCCCCCCCCCCCCCCGCCGCTACACCCATCACCGCTACACCCGCAGCTGGACGTGGCGCGGCAGTATATGATAACATCTGCCCAATCGGGCCAAACGGCAGGGGGGGGGGGGGTAGTTCAACCAGCAAAAAGCGGAGCTAATCTGTGTCGGTGGCACAAGTGGGAAGCAGGATGTGTCAGTCACCGCAAAGTTTTCAAACTTTCACCTCATTATCCAGGAATCATGTGTCGGGGAAGTGCCGACTAACCGCACCTGAATTCACCCTTGTGGTTACGGAGGAGTCTTCGGAAAGGTGCTTTGAGCCATCGTTTGTCAGGCGAGCTCTTTGTCTCTCGCTCTCTCTCTCTCTCGCGCGCTCTCTCTCTCTCTCTCTCTCTGTGGTTTCTGCGGGGACGCACTTACAGACTTAACTTTGTGATTGACAGGAATAAAATGTGATGATTCATGAGGCTTCAAATCAATGCAGATGTCAGTGGCTCAGTTGGAGTTGTCGCATTTTTCAAATGTTTTTATAGAAAATGACGCCGTTGTCCAAATGCAAGAGGACACAGGTCCAATCCCTTCAGAACATTATCGTTT
>JAFBJT010108014.1:152560-172147 GCA_016785325.1 Chascanopsetta lugubris | reverse complement strand
TGATTTAATAGCCACATGCATCACATCATATATATATATATATATATATATATATATATGCCTATATATCATTTAGGCATGTTGGGTCTCAATTGAGGGCGGTAATGAAATTTGTACGGGATTTCTTGAGGATGAAAAAGTTCAAGTGGACAGCTAGAGTGGGACTTTCCCTCTGGGCGATGTCAGTAAAGTCCTTTGTATATTTTTCTCCACCTAATACTCCACCTCAAGCACCTTAGATATTTTAAACCCTGTTAAACAACTTATCTACTATTTGTGCGGTCTGCGTCAACAGCCCCGTAAGCATCAGACCACAGCAGTGCACCATAATTCATCCTTAACTCTTATTTGACCTCTAACCTCAACTAGGGAAGAAGGGAGGGAGGGAAAGAAGGGCAGAAGGAAGGAAAGAAGGAAGAATGAAAAGAGGGGGAGGGGGATTTTTTGGATTTGAAGTGTATTGCATCATTGGTCCTTTGATCTCAATATTTCCTCCATTCATGAGCGGAGGGCGATGTGTGACACCCTGGGGGGGGGGGCCCACGGGCAGCACCAGGACACTCCCACTCCACAAACCAGCGCCACTGAGACCCTGAAGCAGCAGGTCACTCTGCTGGAGAGTGAGCGGGAGCAGCTCAGGGAGGAGCTGAGGAACTCACAGGAGCTCCTCAGACGCACCACAAAGGATAGGTGCGCTCGCACCCCCGCTCACATCCAGTGTCTGGCTCTGCTCGCACTCCAAGACCAGCAGCTGGAGACGGGTCCACACCGTGAGACAGGAGACGGACACAGAGCAGGACTCCACCAAGACAGAGGACCACGTCTGCCTGAGTCCTCTAACCCTTCATCCCTCACTCCGTCCCCCAGGTTTTCTCCATATTGAAAATAAATGCAAATCAATTCTGCACAGTGATACACATTTCTTTTGACGTGTGTGCAGAAGCTGCAACAACACAAATTAACCCCGTGTGGGTGCGTGTGTGTGTGTGTGTGTGGGGGGGGGGGGGTGTATTACATTGGGACAATTAAAAGTAAAACAAAATAAATTAGTGTTGAATTTTTAAAAAAAGAAAAATATTTTTCCTAGGGTAATTTTTTATATGAGATCCTCCTGAATGCATAGGTTTTGTCCCTAAACAAAACAAAAAACAGTTATGGCAGCTTTTAAAAACTGGACTTTCAATGCAGACAAAAACACACATGTTTTGATGTATAATTTGGGCCAGTCGGGTCTCAATCGAGGGCGCTCTTTAAATTTGTCCAGGACTTTTTTGAAAATCGAAAACCACAGTATCACCACGACTCAAGGACATAATGCTCGGACTGGCAGGCAGGGACCTTTTGAACCTCATTTCAAATGTATGATTCACCACACGAGTGAAGGAGCGGAGGCACTCAGGCACTCATTTACACCCAAGTGTAATTGTCCTGTCACTTTCTGTGCATTGAGAGAATCTCCAGCGGTTACCACGGCAACACAACACACCTATGTGGTTTAAAGGGATGAGCCTGAAGTGGCTTGGGCTAATGGGAGCAGACTTCCCTCCATGATTGCACCACACGGCTGTTTGTGTGAGCCACATCATGAATTTCAGCGGCACACAGAGAGAGACGTCTGTGAGCTCTGACATCCCTTCGGAGCGATGAGCAGGATAAGTTAGTATGGAGACAATCAACACCTCCCCCTTAAGCGTCAAAAAAGAGAAATATACCATCTGGTGTTGTCTGCTCAAATGCTGGCACACAACTCAGGCTAATTGGGCTTAAGTGGGCAGTGTCACTTTTCTCGTCGCCGTCTGGATTTCAGCAGTGAATTCTCTTTGCTCATTTGATGGACAGTCAATTAAAGTGTGGATTTTTTTTTTCTATTTATTTGACTGCTCCTCTATGAGTGCAGAAGAGGGTTGAACATCTCTGCATTATATGTAGTCTTATAATTTGATTTAGCAAACAGGCTCCATGGAAGCTCCACTGCATTACGGCTGAAATAAGCACTGATTAAAAGAGATAATGTTTCTTCTGATGGATTTAATATGTACAATCATCAATCGCAATCATCTGAGTCTGTGTGTGTGTGTGTGCGCGTGTGTGCGTGTGTGTGTGTGTGTGTTTGTGTCTTCATTAAGATCGTTCCCTGTCAGCGTGCACACGTGTCCACAGTGTCATTCCTGTGCACCTGTGTTTTGTGGGGTGAAGGTCATTCATATGTTATTATGAACATCTCCATGCGTGGATGAGTCCTTTCTATAATATTTCTTAGTGCGACGTGTGTGTTTGTTTTCTGGTGAATGTATATGTGTTTGTATAAATAGTACTATATGTAACAGATTTTCATCATTCATTTTATTTGTGATCTCTGCCCTAAATACATATAGTTGGTGGTTGTTGGTGGAAAACCATTGTTCCAACTGTCAATTTCTCCATAATGATGATTCACTGATGATCTCTGTTCAGCTGCATATTCATCAAACACTGATGGGACGACGCACAAAAACGAAACAATGTGTGTGAAACAATACTAATCAGTATCTGTAGTTTATAGAGGCACCTGTTGTTTTCACGACCGTACTCATAGGGATTTGTTCAATCAAAGAAAGATATTTGTCAAATTTAAGCGGTGAGATTTCTATTCCTGAAAGGAGTCAAGGTTTTCATGGAATACAAAGCAACTGAACGAGGTTCAAGGCAGAGAGTGATTGATGAATGAGCAGAAAATCATTGTCAATTTAAAAACAATTTTTTTGTTGTCAACATTCAATCAATTGAATAGCCCTGCTCCACACCAACGACTGCCCCAGTCACCTGCTGACACCCAGCTGTCAAACTCTGGATGTTTGCAGGCCACACAGCCATCAGTGGGCTCATAAAGGATGGTGACATGTCTGCATAACGGCGGCAGGTTGAGTGGCCGGCGGTGTGGTGCGGTCACAGCAACGTGGAGCTGAACCCTCCCAAAGACTGTGGAGATGACTGTGGGCTTCAGGGGACAGTCCCCTCCCCCGACAGTCCAGCATTAAAATGCAGCATTAAAACTTAAAACTACGATAACTGACGTGTGTATTTGTTTTTTTGAAGGAAGGAAAAAAAAGGATCTAAGATCTCTTAGAAATGGATAGAAACACACTGATTACTCAAGTCATTTCTATTTACTTTAATCCATTCACATAATACTTAGTTGTGACTAGGCCACAACAAAGCCACTGTCTTTCCCTTGAAGTCAATAACCATCTCTCTGTCCACATTAAGCCGCAGTTGATTTCTCCCTGCCCGTTCCACAAGTCCATCCATCAGTGCTCTGTACTCCCCCTCCTGTCCACCCCTTACACACCCAGCCACTGCCGAGTCATCAGAGTACTTCTGCTGGTGGCACAACTCAGTGTTGGACTGAAAGTCAGTGGTGTGTAAGGTGAACAGGAAAGGGGAGAGTGCACTCCCCTGTGCTGCTCCAGTCCCAACGACCAACGTATCAGACAGCACACTTCCTCTCTCAGACAGAGTTTCTCTAGATCTCTCCTCACCTGGCCAGGTGTCGCAGTGCAGTCGGGGCTCAAGTCCACGGATGAATGGTGGGAAGGGATGTCCGGTAAGCGTGGGAGACGTGTCTCCAGTTACTGAACCACCAGAGGGACCACTCAGGTGGGGATAGTGGCAATGTCCACAACCAAGGGAGCGACATCCAAAACAATGAACAAATCTAAAGAGGGAGGAATTGTGCCGAGCACAGTTGAGGAACTAAGAATGCACAACAGACTATTTTCATTGAGTAAAATGTAATGTACCGGGCAACGGCAGGGATCATCCAGCCTCCACATCTCCACTCCCGGCCGCAGTCCTCACCATAGATTACTCAAGCCCTGGCGGAAGCCACTGTCTGTGGGAACGATTCTCTCGATGGCCCTTCAAACAGCGCGAAGTGGCTCTCTCAGCTGCATACCGGAGCTCCACTCGCAGTGCAGGCGGTGGTCGTCGTGGCTTGCGTGGAGGGGCTGTTCAGCGGGGCATTGTCTGTGTCAACTGTTTCTGCATTAAGTAACTCGAGTGTCAGGCCTTTTACCGGTGCATTTTCAAATCCTGCGTTTGGTGCAAACCCTTCCGAACACAACGAGAACGCCGATTTCAACAACGTGGGGTTCAGCCGGGTCGCTGATGATCCTCGGCTTTGATCATCGTCAACCCCATCCCATGTGGTGCTATAGCACCTGCGTGCTATTCCACAATAGGTACGGGGAGCTGCTTTGTTCTGTCACTCGCTAACTGGCACGCTCAACTCAGCGGAGATCTTTTCTCTACTGAATAAAATACAGGCCTTTGGGTGCTAAATATATCAGTGTGCTGTCAGAACACAGGCAGTATTGGATGAGTGATGTCTTTTTATGTCGAGGGGGATGTAGAGAATGAATGAATCATTACTGCCGTACTGTACTGTACTCCTAACATGCCGGTATACTGGATACTGTTTACTGGCAGTCATGAGTTACAAATGTCGAAAACGAAATAAACTCAATAAAGTCAGTGCCGAAAGTGCAGCGCGGGTGCGTATTTGATACTCAACGACGCTTTCACCGCTCCTCTTCTCACTCGACACCTCGGAATTCACATACGACAGCGGCAGTTGTCGTCTTCAGAGGTTCTCCGATGACTCCAGCCGCTGTTGGCTGCGTGTCTGAGGGGGAACTTCCTGGACTGGTGTGAGAGTAACTTCTCGCACTCGAACACCAGTAAGACGAGGGAGATGGTGATCGACTCCCGCAGAAGAAGACCACCCCATGCTCCCCGTCGGTGAGCATCCAGGGCTCGGACAATGAGCCGGGTGTTCACCTCAAAAATAAACTGAACTGGGCCCATGACAGTGACGCCCTGTACCTCCACCTTCTGAGGAGACTGAGGTCCTTTGGAGTGTGGGGGCCATTTTATGACTCCGTGGTGGTCCACCGCCAGCTCCTTCAGCGGCAGACTCTTACACCCACAGTGTAGGAAAGAGCGCCACCGCAGTATCTTCATCCCCACTGCTGTCAGACTATACAACTTAACGGCCTAATCATCCCTCACCTTTTGCTCCTACCATTCCCTCCTCTGTATACATTTCGCTCAGTCTGCACCGTTTGTATGTATATGTATGTATACGATTTTTTTTTCTCTTTTAATATTGATTTTTCCTCTTTCCAATGTCCTCAAAATGCACATTTTTCTTGCACATTTCTTTCTGCCTTTTGCCATGTGCACTTGAATGTGTTATTGTGAGGTGCTGTAACTTGCGAATTGGGATAAAAAAAAACGTTCTATTCTATTCTAGTATCTTGCTCATGGAAACTTTGAAAAATGCAAATTGAGGCAGCCTTTGGTCGCCGTGTATAGGTTACAAGGACGTACGTGGGCAGCGTCATTCGAAACCCGTAATGTACGTTTTTGAACGAAAAAAGGTTGCATTAAAAAGCATTTACTGTCACTTACTGTCAAAACAGCCAGGTTTGAGCACGGCCCCATGAGAAAAGCCCAATACTCCATTGGATCAGATATGACTGAAACCAACCAAATGATCAACAGGTTGAGTGTGACTGACGGCAGAGTGTTCTACCAGCCAGCCCCGAGTCGTCTTCTGTGACTGGCTCCGGCCACATCAGTGATGACCACATGCCTTCATCGTCATCCTCCAAGCAGCTCCGCCCTTCCCCCAGCGCTGCTATATTTAGATCCAGGGCCCAGAATACAGTAGCCAAGTAATCACCCTCATCCTGTGTGAGTGATGAACAGCTGCCAGCCTCCCCCCAGGGCTCCTGGTTACTGCCAAGCACCACAGTGGTCCGCACCATCAGAGTCACTTTAGAGTCCGCTCCCCGAGAGTGTCACACATACAAACACAGAGAGGAGCACCCACCTGTGAACGAAATGATCTCTGAAATACACCGTTACTATGGCTTTACTATGGTACAGATAGAACCTTAAAGGTGCAGTGTGTACGATTTGGTGACCTCTGAAGGTGAAGTTGCATGTTGTATCCATCACCTCACCCTCCTGAACAAACAGGAGAACCTATGGTCGACTCCAGTTGTCATTAAAACTCAAAAGATGTTTAGCGCGTCCACTTTTACTACTGTAAAAACATGGTGGGCTCCATAGAGAGGACCCCCCCTCCTCATATAGATATAAATGAGTGGGCTCATTTTAGGGGAATGGGGGAAAAAATAAAACATTTACGTGATTATAAATTCATGAAAATGTTAGTATGTAAGTGTTCTGCAGTATTTACAGAAGTGACACAAATGCGAGAAATCTTACACACAGCACCATCAAAGGGATTGGGTCCACAAAAAATGATTTCTCCATCATTTCTGACAGGGAAGTGGGGATTAGAGTTCAGAATCAATGACAATATGGAGCAGTAACAAAGTAGCATAATTTGACCTTCAAACAGCTCAAAATCTATGTAATGGGTGTAGCTATGATTTCAGTCTGCGCATGATAGTTTTCTTCTCGTCAGATGTGTCCGATGTCACCGAGACCGATGTTATGGCTCTTTCAATGTAAATTCGAAAACCAAAGAAAACGCAAACATACATTTTCATGATCAACCAAATGTATTACTTTTTCCTATGACCCTTAAATGATCCCATTAATGTATATTTACATGAGGAGTGGGTCCTCTCTACGGTGGCTGCCATGTTTTTACAGTAGCCCAGAGTGGACAGACTAAACCTCTTTTGAGTTTGAATGACAACTGAAGTCGACCATAGGTTCTCCTGCATGTTCAGAAGGGTGAGGGTGAGTTGGTGGATACAACGTGCAACTTCACCTCTAGAGGTCACCAAATCCTACACACTGCATTTACGATGAATCTTTTGCTGACAACAAGCAACAGCTCAACTGTTTAACCCTACATTGTGTTTTAGAAATGGATTGATCTGCAGCAGTGATGTGAACCTCATCAAATCCCATAATCAACCAGATACCGTCAACGAAAGCATGAACACAAGTTGAGTCAAATTTGAGAAGAAACAAAATGCGTTTTTACTTCCTCAAAACACTCCGGCCCCTTCCCCACATCCCTGAAGGACAGATTTGAGGAATTAGATAACAAACCACTCATCTGTTACATCACACTCTTGACACGGGCAAATTCCATCTAATTAATGTGCAGAGAGAGCAAATCAGAAACATTTGACCTCCCTCTCAAATTTAGCCCCACCGTCCTTTGGGTGGGCAGAGCGGTGCAATGGGATGTCCTGATTTCCAGCACGTAAGTGTGTGTGATAATGACTGCAGCATAAGAGGCTAACTGGGCCAATGCATATTAAATCATTAAAAAGTCTCCCCGCTGGTCCCCTCTCTGAATCTGGGCCTCATCTGTTGGAAGCGATTGCGTCCCGGCAGATTTCTGAGGAAGACGCGAGGGTATCATTTTCAGGTAATAACCAGAGATACCGAGCTGTCTATCAGAACAGATATAGATATTCAAAGCCAGCTGGAAATAGAAAACCTCAAAACATATTTTCACACCCCAAACTGCAGAGTTGAGATTTCGCATCTCGCTTCCCTCCTGCGAGTCCAGGCGACAAAACGTCTTTAAAGCTTTGTGGTGATCGGTGTGCGCCTGGATGTATGTGTCGATGTGTGTAATAGAAACACAACGAAAGGCCACAAGGACCCACAGGGGCTGTTGTTGGGGGCTGGACTGAGAATGGTTGCCATAGGAAACTGCTTGGTATTGACTTCTGGCAAAGACTGAGATGTTTTCTGTACAACCCCTACTCGGTGTATTTATTATGTGTGTGTGTGTGTGTGTGTGTGTGTGTGTGTGTGTATTCTGTAGCCGTTCATCTGAGAAGGCTTTTTATGATATGTTAAATGAAGCAAATGATCAGATAGCAATCAGCCAAAGGGCAAAAGGAGCCTCTGCACAGCAACCCTGAGTACAATAGAGACAGGCTGTGACCTTAAGCCATGGTGACTGTGTGTGCGTGTACGTGTGCGTCTGTGTGTGTGTGTGTGTGTGAGCGTGTGTGTGTGTGTGCGTGTGCGTTCGGCTTACCTGAGGCCATTTGATGCGAACGCATCGAGAGATCCATGCAGAAAATGAAGTGCCATCACAATGTCTTACATAGACAGCGCCAGCCATCCAATCAGAGAGAATGATCCACTTTTCCTTCATGAAATTCTCTGCGATCCACTTCAAAAAGAAATAATTGAACCGGTGGGTGAGAGGGCTGTGTACTACACTGGAGTGAGAAGGTGGGAACAGAATCCACCACAAGACACTAAACCCTCTACAGCCACTACACTCACAGCTTAACCTCAGCTGGACATCCGTTCAATGGCGCTAAGCCATGTTTGCACCAAACTACATCTTGCACCATCATGCACATATGTATATATACATATCTTTATTTAGGTCTATTTTTTTACTGCTCGTTCCGAGAGTGACGAGAATAGCCGAAAATAGATTCCGCACTTGGCCGATAAAGCTGTTTCTGATTCTGAGTGAAAAGGAAATGAAACGATTCAGAAGAAATGCAGATTAACAAAACTAATGAATGGAGGAGGGAACACGGCGGAGAAATACTATGAGGTGGATTCCCGACAGAGAAAACAGGGAAATAGTCAGATGGGGGGCACGGATGTGGGCGAGGAGGGCGTCTGTGTAGAGCTGTAAAAGGGAGAGCGGCCAATCGCTACAAACTCAGAACACAATTTCTTTAACGCAAGGCTTAAAGCAGAGATGTACGGACCAAAACATACATTTTTGATGCATCCACTCTGCACCAGCTCGTTCCGGCTCTTCACTGCAGAGCTGCATCATGTTAACTCTGCCTGAAATATTCATGTCTGTGGCAGGAAGGACACAGCTGAGATTTTTCCTGCATATGCCTCAGACTCAGGCGCATCGATTTGTCAAAACACAGTTTTCTTTAAAGACGAATAAATATGGCAGGGAATATTCTTAGTGCTAATTCACTGAACAAACAGAGCAGCTTTTTTTTTTTGAAGCTTTCATCTCAATTTCACACTTTGGAAAGGTTATTTTCATGGCCCTTTAAGCACAGTTGTGGAGTTTGTGCAATTTATAATTGTTGAATGTGTACAAAGGTGGGTGTGTAAGATTTGGTGACGTCTAGAGGTGACATTTTATGTTGCACCCATCACCTCACCCTCACCCTTCTGAGCATGCAGGAGAACCTATGGTCGACTTCAGTTGTCATTCAAACTCAAAAGATGTTTAGTACGTCCACTCAAGGCCACTGTAAAAACATGGCGGCCCCACGTAGAGAGAACCCGCTCCTCATGTAAATATACATTAATGGGCTCTTTTAATGGAAATGCGGAAAAAATGTAAACATCTAGTTGATTCAAAATCCATAAAAATGTCAGTATTTAATGGTTTTGTAATATTTCCAGAAGTGACAAAAATTACCCAAACTTACACACTGCACCTTTAATATCATAAAATATGAATAAACCAGTGACATATTGGTCAGAGTGGTGGCACAGTCCCCAGTCAGCTAAGTTTTCCATGTCCTCGGATAAACTGCAGCTGAGTTCAGTAACTGGCCGTCTGCAGCTAATGATATCTGACTGGCCGCATCATTTTAATAATCTGATTAAATTTCATTTTCAGTCACGCCAATGTCATTCCTGAGCCACGCTCTCTCTTTGAGGCACGCTGTTTGTTCCTTTCTTCCCCGAGCTTAATTAAGGCTGTGAACCTGCGTCTATTGTTTGTGTCGGTCGTGATGGTTATAGAAACCATTCCAGCTCATCTGAAGGCCACATATTTAAAAAGGAACAAAGTTGATGTTATTTCATTTCATGAACAACTCAGATTAAAACATCCATAACCAGGGAGGAAGAACTTCACTCTGCACATTACATCATTCACACAAAGCTCCGTACAACACGCTCAGAATAGAAGAAGAAAAGAAAGTATCAGTACATTGAACACAGATTGAACTCATCTGACAAACATCCACATGTGTTCTTTTGTGGGAAGAAAGTCTTTTTTTGTAACTGAAGATGCCGTATCACCATGTGTACACAACATATTGGTTGGTTCCAAGCAAAGCGTACATCTTGTTTGCACTTCTCGGGAGTTTTTGATATTGAAGAATTAAGAAATTGCCCAAATGTCATTGAAAATAATATATCTGACTTGCGATCTAATTATGGTAAACTTCGCTGCATGCAACACAGTCAGTCATATTTGTGGGCGTTAAAGGTGCAGTGTGTACGATTTGGTGACATCTAGAGGTGATGTTGCATGTTGTATCCATCGCCTCACCCTCACGCTTCTTAGTACGCTGGAGAACCTGTGGTAGAGTTAGTTGTCATTAAAACTCCACAGATGTTTAGTCCACTTTGGGCAACTGTAAAAACATGACGGCCCCCATAGAGAGGACCCACTCCCCATGTAAATATACATTAATGGGCTCATTTAAGGGTCATTGAAAATCTAAGCGATTAAAAATGTCAGGTTTCAAAACGTCATATGTCACTGTTTTGTAATATTATTTTTTAGACGTGACAATAATGACAGTCATCTTACACACTGCACCTTTAATCATGCCTTTCACTGCGCAATGGCCATTTCCCGGAGGATCATGCACTTGACATACATCAAAACATAAATGAATAGTCCGCCACGCATCAGAGGAGGCTCTGGCTCACAAGAGATGATGGCAATCAGGTATGCTCAGGTTTTGACTCCGTGTGACATTATACTTTCATTTGTAAATGATCATTTCAGACACTTTGACCATTGCTCAAGCGCCAGCTTGGGTTGTTGGCATGTTTTGGAGGTGAGCAGTAGCCAAGTCAACCCTCTGCGAAAAGATCCCAACAACTTACTGGTTACAACTTACAAAGCAGTAAAACTGGTTCAAAGTAGACAACAATACATAAGACAGCTCAGGGGAAATGTCAGACACTGCCTTCTATCATCTTCTAGTTTTGAGTCACGAGGGGCTCTCTCACTCTGCCGTCCACCCAGTGTTGCATCTTGACTGATGATGAAATGCTACATTTTGAATGCTGCCCCCGAGTTGGAAATCAGACATTTCATAACAAACACCCGTGGCGAGACCAACCTTATCAAAGATGGAGTGTGTCGTATGTTAGACCAGGAAGTTTGGTGGGATTTGCACCGAAAAAGACGTTGAGAGTTTTGTGTTCCTGTCAATACCAGTTTGAGCCGTAATGAATTCAATCCCACAAAGAGTTAAAGGTGCAGTGTGTAAGGTTTCGGTCATTTTTGTCACTTCTGAAAAATAATGTACAATGTACAATCTCGTTGTACATTGTGTATAATGACAATAAAGGCATTCTATCTATTTTATCTAAATAACAAAGCAATGACATACTGACATTTTCATCAATTTATAATAACCTAGTGTATTATTTTTCTTCCAATACCGTTAAATGAGCCCATGAATGAATACTGACATGAGGCGCGGGCTCTCTCAATATTTAGCAACAAATTTAGCATGTCCACTTTCACTACTGTAAAAACATGCCGGCCCCCATAAGAGGACCCACTCGTCCTCGTCCATCATTGGGCTCGTTTAAGGTTGATGGAAAAAAATAATACATGCAGGTGATTATAAAGTCAGGAAAATGTCAGTATGTCGTTATTTTTGTAATATTTTTAGACGTTGGAAAAAATGACCAACATCTTACACACTGCACCTTTCATTGAGTTTTCTTTGTATGCAACACATAAATGCATTTAGCTGTGATATAAAAAAATTTTTTTTTTATCAAGTTTCAGCTCCGAAATGTGTGGAGCAAAACCTAAAAGCCTTATATTTCAACCAGACGTGGGGAAAGATAAGGTAAGAGGAGCCTTTCACTCCAATCTGTGATCAGATTAGCTTCAGGTCAGGAAGCCTTTCACTCAGTCCTCTGATCTTTCCCTCACTCAGAGTGAGGGCGGCAGAGGAACCAATAATTAGATCTCTCTCTCTCTCTCTCTCTCTCTCTCTCTCTCGCTCTCTCCCCAGTTTCCAGCTCAGCCCTTATTTTCCCCATCATACTCTGTGTAGCTTGTCGGACGACGTTTCCCACAACCCTCCAACAAAAATTCAAAGCAGACCGCATGAAGATCGTGTGAAGTATAAAGATGATGTCTCCAGAATTTAAGGGAATGCCGCCTGAATTGACTGATGTTGCAGCGCGCACAGAGCGGAGTCTTTTTCGTGTGTAATGGTGCCATTCGCGAACGCACTCAGGCAAAGTGTGCATTACAGCCCATCCATAATTGATGTGTCACATCCACCACACAGCGCTCAGGCCGGGGAGACAATGTAAAGAGATACGCCACACACTTCAGATTAAAATAGAGGCAGGCTCTCCATTCTTCCATTCTCTCTGTGTGTGGGTCCACAGCCGCGCGCACACACACTCACACACACACACACACGCACACACATATAGGCAACTGTATACGTCCGATGACAGAATTATATCTCTTAATCTCAATCATACCCCAGTACAATTTCCTGTTTTATCCGATATTTTTATAAGTGCAATTCGATGTGTATGTCCTCTGCACAAATCAGTACAGTCGTGCACAATTGCATCTAAATATATTTGACTCCGTGTTTGTTGATAATTGTGGAGCTCGATTCAATTTGCAGCAAAGATCAACCAGTATTGATTCTTACGACCTATTTCTGTGGAGATTATTGGTATAGTTCATAAGACTAATTTTCAATATTTGGAGACGTTATGTATTTACAATGAGGAGATGAAAATCCTTCTCCACCAACGCTTCTGTGTTGATTGGCTCTTTGATGTTTACCAATAGTGCAATAGTGCTATATGCGAGATATTGTGTGGGAAAGAAGGGAAGAGGGGGAAGTCTAAACAGCACCATGTCAAATATCAGAGGCCGGGCAATCGTTGCTAGAATTGCAACTATCACTATATATGTTGTGATGTCCAACTTTGGAAAGTATGGACCATGTATTTGCCCAGTCGAAACATATTGTTGTTGTGACTAATGATGCTATTTTGGCTCAGTTCCATTTGTGCCCAACAGATGGCGATATTGTGCAAGAGTGCACATACTCGAAAAGAAACAAAGCTCATTGAATCGAATTTGTTGAACTCAATAAAACGGGCACATTTTCAGACTTTCAGACATTTTCTGTGCATCGAGAGACAAACCTTTAAAGTCAGAAAATCAGCCTCACCCCGACAACATCGACTTACGAATCACGAAGAAAAGCTGCGGGTGTTTGCTTTCAGTGGCTCCACCACTACAGGTCACTTTAGTAGATTCAGACAAGAGCTGCAACCAGCATTACCATAGACCACGCTGACAGCCTATCCCTGGGAAACTGTTTATTTTTTATTTTATTTTATTATGAGCACTTCACAAGTTGGTGTATTTCGATATGGATGCAACTGGCAGTCTGCACACGATGCGCCCTAATGGCAGAGGAGTGCATGCTTCAGCAAACTCAGATATGCTTTCACATTCTCTTAGCAATTCCCACAGAACCTAGGACATGGACTCATCAATTAACAGGGGGGTTTCAATTTGAAAGTGAATCTGCACCACAACAGCGCACAGGTGGGGATGAGGTCTGAATGGACGGTTCCAAAACCCATACATCCAACGATCCAAGGATCCTGCTGTTTTGAAACGTGTTTACGTGACAGGGTCCGGTGATGTTTCTCAATGACAGGCCCAGGAGCGGCAAGAGAGCGGCAGCAGGTTGCCAACACAGGATGGATTTACAAACACCTGCATCGTGAAAATGTACAACCAGGCTCACACACACACACACACACACACACACACACACCCACACACACACACACATTCACCCACATTTTCAAGGAAACTCCCGTCATGTGCGATCAGCTGTCCACTTCACTGCTGATGAGTTACTGCTGCGAGCTGCATCCAGACTACCTGCCCCTGGCTCTCCACACAGTGGCTACAGGCAGATTATGCTCAGGGTCGCACTTAAAACAGATCCCATTTTATTTTATTATTCTTAATTTTATTTTTATAGACTTTATATTTAGGGTACCCCTGTTGTTTTCCCCCATAGCACCACCAGAGTTGTCCTTCAATCTCGTTGTACACTGTGTATAATGACAATAAAGGCATTCTATTCTATTCTATTCTTCTATGTTGGCGGTGACTTATTTCCGTGTGCTTTGTTGTATTATTGGATGCATTCATCAAAGTCGGAAGAGTCGCTGTTGTCATGCTTCTGGCGGCGTGCGGTCCCAGTCTGAGCGAAAATGTGATGTGTTTACTGGTGATGTGGAGTTGTGTTTTATTGACTCGCTGCAAAGCACCACATTAAGATGAAGAGAGGCGGCGGAAGCAGTCATGGTGAGATATTTTGTGATGACACAATCCAAAGGGCATCTGGGTGTATAAGCACGTCTGAGTGCTTGTGTGTGTGTGTGTGTGTGTGTGTGTGTGTGCGTGTGTGTGTAAAAAAGTACTCAGAGTAGGTGCCGGATCAGATTAAAAATGTTTAATGTAAACCCATTCATTGAAGATGCTGATGAGGTAGCGCCTAGTCAGCAAATCCTTTTACTCTGAAGAGGAAGTCAATCATTCTTTCATGGTGTCCATGCAAACATTTATTCTGATCTGGTTTGAGTAAAACTCCTCTTACTGCACCTGTCTGCCCATAGATGTGAGACTTTTTTATTTTTTTATTTGTCTGTTGACATGACAAGAGACTATAAAAAAACACCCTATTTTTCATGCTATTCAACCCAAGACAACGTTAAAAAAACAAAATCACTTTTCTGTAGAAAGAGAGGTCTCAGGTTGCTCGTGAAAGTTTGCCCAACATGACCATTATTTTGAAAGCTTGTCAAAGGGTAATGTGCTTATTCCACTCCCTGTTTGACAGACCTGCACAAAAACAATCTATTCTTACACACAGGCAGAAAATGAATCTGCATCTTCGGCGATTTCCCAAATAATTGTGAATGTATTTTTAAATGGTTTATTCCGATGATATGCACAAGATCACGGCCTGAAAACCCGGAAGATGCTGTCCTGAATCAAAAGGCTGTTCACCACACTCTAAACATTTTTCATGTTAACAAAGCACATCCACGAATCACAAAAGGAAAAAGAATAGTGAATTGGTCAAATTTACATGGAATTATTCTAAATGTAGCCATTTAAAGGTCCAAGTTGTTGTCACTTCTACCTGTAGATCAAAATAATATTTTGACATTTGTACAAAACCCCTGACTGGGTGATGTTCTTCTCACATTTCCCCCAAAATGGCCCAGACATCCACTGAGCTTTATTGGCAACCGAGGGCCACCATAGGTTCTCCTGCATGGTCAAAAGGGAAGGGTGAGTTGCGAGATACAACACACAAATTCAGCAATAGATGTCACCACATCTTACACAATTGGATTTGCTGAAAACCATCATCCCATCACTGGTTTGGGAACCACAGCTAAATGCCACTCCCCCCTGTGCGCCGAGTAAATCAGATCACCGTTGCTCAGCGCATGGGGGGAGAAAAGGTCAGTTCCACTGGAGCCCTGACCGTTTGTGTCAGTGGCCATAAGATTCCGGCAGTAAGCCGGGATGTTGCCAAATACAGGACTTCCATCTTCAAAACTAGCGCCACCGCCACAACAGATTAGGCCTTTGTGGAAGTCAGAGAAGCAGAGAATAATAATTGCAGTGTGAGTAGGACCACCCACCTAAAAGGTGCAGTGTGTACGATTTGGTGACCTCTAGAGGTGAAGTTGCATGTCGTATCCATCACCTCACCCTTCCGAACATGCAGGAGAAGCTATGGTCGTCTTCAGTTGTTATTGTACCTCCACTCTGGGCTACTGTAAAAACATGGCAGCCTCCATGGAGAGGACCCCACCTCCTCATGTAAATACATCTTAATGGGCTTATTTTAGGTTAATGGGGAAACACACACATGATTATAAATTCATGAAAATGGCAATCAATCAATTAACATTTATTTGTATAGTACTTTACACCACCAACAGCTTCCCAAAGTGCTTTACAATAAACAAATGAAAATAGGATCAATGAAAACCTGTGAAAAACAGATGATCTACATTCAAATGACAGAAGGCACAGAGACAATAGCACTGTCTCGGTGTGAAGTAAAAGAAGTGACAAAAGTGACCGCAATCTCCCCGCACTGCAACCCCCCCCCCCCCCCCTCACCCCCCCCCCCCCACCCCCAAATCCAAGGACCCTTTTCTCACTCAAGGTTCAGTCACTCAGATGCAAAACAAAAGCACGACCTCCCATCAATCTACGTATACAATGTCTCAACTTGCTCCTTTGATGCTCCTGGGCTAAATTTGGTTTTCATCAGCATGCCTCTCCTCTCTTGTCATTACGTGCAGGCTGGCAGCTATGACTCACTGCTGCAGCTTTCAGCACGACCCAGTAAAGGTAATCAAACTCACCCAAAGCCAAAATCAATTTGTGGCAGCTGCATGAGACTGTAGCTCCACTGCCATCGAGGAGTAACTCACTCTCCGTAAATGGGACATGAACAAACAGCCAGTGTCTCCTTCCTGTGTAGTGTCAGAGAGACAGATTGTGGCAACTGTCAGGTTTGTTTGATCGTTGTTTCACCTTTGCTCAACAGGACGACGTCACGTGAAAAAAAAGGCTTAATCTGAGGCATGATTTGATATGGCATGCGTGTTAATTATTTATATTCCATTCCACAGACATACATATTTAGAGACAATATCAGACTCATCTCATGGTCAATTTCGGTTGTGACGCGTCTTGCAGTCCCGCGAGTCACACTTTAATGAAGTTTCATGTCACAGTTTAATATCCCTTACGTCCCTTGAGCACGTAGAACTTACAATTGCCCTGCTGACAATGAGAATGTGCTAAGTTTATTCCGGGCGACTGTAAAAACATGCTGATGCAACAAGAAGGGCTCCATGGCGAGGACACACACTCCTACAGGACTCACACTTCATGGCAATTAGCCAGACACTCATATAAATTTCAGTGTACCGTAATTAATTTATAATCTTATCGGCAAGCTTATCTTTTATTGTATCTGGAGGTTGTCTTCTCAGCCCTGTTTGTGTGTTGGTTGGTTGGGTTGTAAACATTCTGGGAGTCATGCAAGAGTTGTATTTTTCTCTTTGTAATACAAATTAAAGGGTTGGGAAAAAATGCTACGGGTTTATACAAACATAAACATAGAGTTCCATACACAGTACAAAGACACATTTTGATGGAGATGGTGTAAAGTAGGTGAGATATGTGTAAAGTGTAAGGTGAGACCTGAGCCACATCTGGCACTCACTTAACGTTAAATGAGACCCTCAGGGTCGAGTACGAGCCGCACTGTTTTATAAATGAAGCTAGATTTTTTTTTTAAAGATCAAAATTGCCAAATTACGCTTTTATTTTGAAATGTTTCAGTTTCCTGTGAATGTGATTCTGTCATTCTCGATGTCTCCACGACGGCAGCAGCATCGTGGCGCATGCGGAGTGGGCAGAGAGGTTCATGTTGTTGGTGCGCCATCTTAGCCTTCAAAATAAAAGTCCCACTTTAGAAGACCACCTCCATTCCATTCTATTCCAGTCAAATGTGCTTTTAAAACCCCAGGGGGTCGCTGTGAAGACACAGCTGGGCTTGATTGGGCTCCATCCTCGCATGCAAACATCAAAGCGTGATAGAATCACACACGCACACACACACACACACACACACACACACACACAGGAAATGGAAGCATTTCAAAATAAAAGCATATTTCGGCTCATTCTTACTAGCTTCCCGAAGAAATCAGTGATGCTCGTGTTCGACTCCGCCACATTGAACAAACAGATCGGGCCGGATGTGGCTCACGGGCAATGAAATCAGATTAGGTATTCTTATTTTTTTTATTTTTTTTAACACGCTATACCATAACATACCATGCTACTCTTGCTCTGTAATCCCTGGTCGTCATAGCCAGGATGTCACAAAGACATGAATAAACGCCGCTTCTGACGACGGCGCCGGTGTTGACTGCCTTCTAACGGCTGCAGCATCACTCAGACACCCTCACTCCAACTGGGGCTAATCCACTGCCGCTCTCTCGCCCAGGATTGAGTTCCGACAGCTGTTAGAGAGAAACAAGTCCCCGGACAACTCACTTTGCTTCACAATGAACACGACACTCTGCGGGACCATCAGGTGACATCTCGGCTGCTGCCGCCGCCTTATCTCCGTGTCTAACGTCCCTGTGGCTCACACCTTAATTGGTACGCGTGTTTTGTTTTGGCGAATGCACAAAACGCGACCTCCCGTGCGTGCAATAGCCTGCCCAATGCACCGCCATCACTAAAACAGCCATTTTGTTCTGATGACGATAACACGACGTGATTGGGGCAGAGCCGCACGTGCAGAGACTGTTCTGTTGATCCGTCGTGTGGACATGTCCTCTCCCGAAATGTGAGAAAACAGATTGATTCACGTCCGTATCTGTCCAGACAATAATCACGTTGAATCCATTCATCCGAGAGGACGGGAGTCCCTCCCAGCGTATTACTGCCGAGGAAAATACACAGTGAATTGAGTCGGTCACAATTTCCAGCATCATAACGACATGTATCCGGAAATGATCAGTAGTTCCGCTAAATTTTTGAATCACTAATCAATATTTTCACCCTGCAGATCACGAGTGGCATAATTTCAGTTTCTATCGGCATGTAGAAATGGATGTTGTTCTGTCAAATTGTTGTTTTTCAATTTTCGACCTTTCTGTTGACAGCAGGAGTGGACCCTCCTCACAAAGGCCGACAGAATTGGCAGGTGTAGAGTGGCTGTATCTATGCTAAAGTGTTTAAAAAGCCAGTTTCAAAGACGCCTCGCTCGTTCCATTGACGTCAAAGACAAGACGTCGATGACTCATTCACAGCCCCACTTCACAGCCATGATGCTTTTGTCAAATGGCATCAAGAGTGAACTTTTTTTTTTTAAGGGAATCAATTACACACCGGGGATGGGATTGTGTGATTCGTTAAAATTCATTTCATGTGCAGTTGAGAGGGTACGTGTCATCAAGCAGGTTTCACACACGGTATTGAATGAGAAGATTTCCATATATAAATGGCATATATATATATATATATATATATATGTAATTGCTGATTCTTTTTCACCCTGTTGGGAAATCTTGTAGTGTTGCTGCAAAGATTTAGAGATGTTGGTCGGAGGAACAACCTTTATGACATGTAGTACTGCAGCTTTTTATGTGCTGCTGCTTTTTCATCTCCAGCTCCGGATGAGTCATTCCCCTCGCACTCCGGTCATCAATAAAACAAAACCCTCCCAGCTCATGCCCAGGCCACATTACTAATTTAACTTTTATTTTTCTGTTTTTCTGTTGCCTGCCTCACCTCGGCCTGCTGAGACGAGTCCAGCGGGGCTGAGGGTGCATAACAATGAGCCGACGTTGCCCCCGCCAGCGGTGGCTGCGCGCACGAGAAAAATCAATGTAAACGGCCATGTGGGGCATTTCGATTCAGGGAGCAGATGAAACAATAGGAGTGTGTGTGTGTGTGTGTGTGTGTGTGTGTGTGTGTGTGTGTGTGTGTGTGTGTGT
>JAFBJT010108014.1:129184-140415 GCA_016785325.1 Chascanopsetta lugubris | reverse complement strand
TGATGTGAAGGGGGGGGGGGGTGCAGATTTGACCGGGTGGGGTCGAGCACTGAGCCTTGCGGGTATGAGTTGACAAAATTGCACGGTCAAGCACAAGTCAAGTTTCAAGTGTGGGCCACATTCCATTATATGTTTACATATTCTTTTGATTTCCTGGCTGTGGGCCATTAGAAAATGGACCAGGGGCTGCAGTTGGCCCCCAAGCCACAGTTTGGACACCCCTGGCATGAATGTCATGTCATCTTCAACCGCATTTCCAGTAATCTGGGTCACGGGATATTTCTACCAGTATGCATGGTGCCAGTCAGTGGCACTGCAGCAGGGTCCAAGTGGGGGTCAAACCAGTGACCTTCACTCCCAAAAATGACCGCTCTAACCACTGATCCACTGCCACCCCTAGTTTGAATGGGAAGCGGTTCTGTGAGGTCCTTGGCAGTTTGAGCATAATGATAAATGCCCCGTGCAAACAGAAGATCCTCATAAAGGGTGTATGTGGCCCATGTACCTTGAATGCCTGAGGTCATGGGTTCAATTCCCAGCCTCAGAATGGAGAGGTGTCGGGCTAAATAGAGTGTTAGAATTGTACAAAGCCGCAGCAGCAGCAAGAAATGAAAGGTGTTCTTGAAAACGTTCCCCCTCTGTCATTAAACCAATCACCAGCGCTCAGACTGAGAAGAGAAAAGAGGGGATTTCCACGTTTGCCCTTGTCCTCTCCTTCGCCACTCTCTGAGGTTTAGCCTCCATCTGCAGCCGGTGGGCCGTCCTTAGCCCCCAGCTACAGGGGGTTTCTCCATCACTCGCGCTTCAAATGGAAAACCCAGAGTAAAGAGGACTGACTCCCTCTAGAACATCGTCGGCGTGAGTGCTGATGAGATTTGGTGAAGCCCAAATCAAAATAAACGTGCTCTTGATGCATGAGTGGAGACACGATTTCTTCTCCCCGTCCTGAACAAGAATGTTTCTGCGTCTACGTTTGATTCCGGGTGGTTTTAAAGCACGAGGATAAATGTTCAGGTTCATTCAAAAAAAAAAGAAAAGAAAACTCAGGAAATACGAAACACCAATTAAACTCGCTCTCTCTCTCGCTCTCTCTCCATTTGAAATGCAGCCAGTTTTAAGCATGCGTTTTATTTAAAGAGATTAAAGCGGCGCTACACCGTCCGGCTCGTATTTCCTGTGGACTGTAAGCCCGCAGGTTCACTTGTTGAGTAATGGAATTTGTGTCGGAGCAGAGAGAAAGAATTCCAGGAGTGAGTTAAAAAGGACAAGGGAGGTGGTTTTCTCTCTCCTTGTGCTGCCCAGGCACTTAGGGAGCTCTCGGGAGGGAAGAGGGTAGGGGGTGGTCCAGGAGCAGGAGAATTGGGGTGTTATGCCATTATCGGTGTACGGCCCTGTGGATTTGAGTGGTCTAGTGTGAGGAGGGGGTGGGGGGCAGGGGGTTATGATGTCACAGAGCAGAATGAAAGCCACATGGTGTCTTTGAGGAGGATTAACAGAGAGAGAGAGAAGGTGAAAAGAAAGTAAAGTGTGTTTCTGTTATGAAGAACCAGTCGATGAGAATATCAGATATGCAGCAGCTTTTCCCAGAGAGGCCAAAGTGCCCATGAGAAAGGGACTACAACTCACTTTTATTCTCAAACAATTTGCTGAGTACCAAATAAACTATTCTTTTATACTCTATGATTATCATAATTATTATTATTTCACGACACAGCTAAAGGCCCAGAACTGTAACCATCCCCTCTGGGCTAATATAAATACATGATGTTGAAACATGGTGGCCTCCATTTTCATATAGAGTGATTGTACATACCTAAATCATATGTTCCGTTCCATTTCTACTTTATAAAACTAGATAGTGTCACCAAAATGTTACACACTGCACCATTAAATCACAAACTCATATTAGTCATGTCATGTCACCTTCAACCGATGAATGATGGTTTGTGTGTGTGTGTGTGTGTGTGTGTGTGTGTGTGTGTGTGTGTGGGTCACTGGCAAAAACTATAAATCCTATATGCTTTCCAAACATATGACTGTATTTATACGATGTCACATTAAATCAGAGTCAATCCCCATAATTCAATTAATTACATTCAAACCCTGCATGTATATATCATATGTGACATCAGAGCCTAAACGAATTAGCTATTGATGTGGCTCAGTGTGTGCCAATACAGAGTCATATATCATGATGTCATGATTTTCCCCATGTTATTATTTCAACATAGTAACTTGACGTTGGCGCACACAAAGTACTGTCCTCTAACCCACAACCACCACAGTGGGATGGCGGCACTCGTATGGTCCCGCTCCCCTGCTTCAGATCTGGGCGACAACTAAGCCTCAGCAGAGCACATGTAACCAAAGTTCTGTTCAGGCCGTTTATAGGTTTATGTTCACATCCAGATTACTACTTTACGTGTTTGTTTTGGGACGTTTTTAGCTCCTCGTGTCATTTCATTCTGGCCACAAGGGGGCCAGTGGATCTGAATGGGCTCATATCCCTATGCTATCCAGGACTGGACTCCATGTCATGTCATTTTCAACCGCTCATCCAGGAATCTGGGTCACAGGGTATTTCTACCAGTACACATCGGGCCATTGGGCGTACCAGTGTCAAGGCCAGTGACCCTGTGGCAGGGTCCAAGTGGGATTTGAACCAGTGACCTTTGCTTTGAAAGGCAACTTCTCTGACCACTGATCCCTGCCACCTAAAAGGAAATTTGAGGCTTTAATAGTTTATACTCTAAAGTCTTGAAGGGAAGTTCAGTGACTGATACAAGACCTCAGGGGTTTCAGCCTCCTTTGTCAGAGGTTCAAATCCCAAGTTACAGATATTGGGAGTGGAATGGAGGCTGGTGGGTAAAGTGCTTTGCTGTGATTTCAAGTTGCTCTAAAGTAGATCTAGGCTCACATGGAATCCTTGCAAGACCAGGTTGTTGATGGAAGGTCTTTGGTCTTATCCCCGGCTCCTCCGGTCCATGTGCCAGAGTTTGGTGAACTCCAAACTGTGACTGATGGCTGCACATGTGTGGATGGATAAGGGCAAAACTGCTCTATAAAGACTTCTAAGCGGTCTTGAAGACTAGAGAAGTTCTTTACAAATACAAATATTTACCATGAGGATTTTTATGATGTTTTTTAGAAAACAAGTTATTCCTTTCATTTCCTCTCCAGATTTATTCCAGATGAACAATTGCCCCTTCAGTCCATTCCATTCTCCATTCCCTTTGCTGAAAGATGAGCTTTGCTTCTAACTGCCAGCCCACAATAAACCAAAATCCCCCCAGGTATTTTCTGCCCTTAAGCGCTCACTACTCTTGTCAACCTTGATCCTCCATTTTTCTCTTGTAATATCGTTTTGTGACATTGTCTCCAAAGACACCAACAATCATCTTTCCTCTCGGTGCTTGTTCTCGTTCTGCCCGTCATAAAGTGAACTCATCTCCTCCCGCCTCCGCTCCCTTTACGGGGAAAAGGTCAGAAAGGATATTAGACTTTCACCAGCTGCCTTCCCCCTCTGGACATCTCGTTAATGAACTCGAGAGCACACTCCCGAACACAATGGGAGCGAGAGGGACGCTGGGACGTACGAGAAAGTGAGAGCGGGCGAGTGAAAGAGAGAGAGAGAGAGAGAGAGAGAGAGAGAGAGAGAGAGAGGAGGGGTTGAAATAATATTGTTTTTCCTTCATGGACCTAAAAGGTGTGATTTATCCATTCATCACCTTGTCTCTGTGAGGCTTTGATAAAAGGCAGCGCTGCCTCACGCTGCCAGTTAAATTATAAGACTTACACGGACAAAAGAAACTTAATGGGATTCCTTCTGCACTTGATGCATTGGCTTTTAAATATATATTAAAACAAAAAATTCCCCCGTCCCACTCTCGGCATAAAGTCACCTACAGCTACATCTTTTTTTCAAAGCTGTAAAATATAGACGTTTTCCTCTTGTCTTAGAGGAAGGTCTGAAATTACTGCTCAAATGGGGGGTTTCGTGCTGCAGTAATTGCTACCTGAGTAATCCCTGTGCGCAAAAGTGTGTGTGCGCTTCACCTCCTTTATCCCTCAAATCTCACAATTTCCAAGCGTGCGCTTTGAAAAAAAAAGAAAAAGAAATGATCGACCTGTGTGTTTGCACAAGTTCCTGCGCTCACCTGTATTCTTAATAATTGACTTTCAGAGGAAAGTACGCACACAATCAGAAGGTTGTTTGCTTTGGCTCTATTCTCAATGACTATGGCCTTTGTGGGAGCAAATGGTTGTTTATAGCGATACCTGTGGCAGTGCAGTGACGGACTTCTCATGTGACGTAACAACACAAAGTAGTCACAACAATAGAGCCAGCAAGTAGCTGTAAGCATGGCTGCCAGCACTCTGGACCCCCCCACTGCATGTCCAAACTTGAGCTAACTGCCCCTAATCTGCTAGCTAGCTCCAGCTAGCTCAAAGTGGCTATGCAACGGCTGGGCAAGCCACTGCTGACGTGATATAGCTAGCGACTAGCTTGTCGCTCCATTTCCGAGCTTTCGCAGCCGTATCCGAGCTTGCTAGCTAGCTAAAGATGGTGCTAGCACTTGAGGCCCTACGCTCAAGAGAGAATGCCCGTATCCGAGGCATCGGAGCAGCGTCAAGTTTCACAGGAAAGCACACGGAGTCACTTCACGTAATAGCTTGGAAGCTCCAGCCAATTTCAACTGCTTACGCAGTAGCTCCAGATTCACTTGAACACAAATGAGTTAAATGTGTCAAAGGTTGCCCTATGCACCTTTAAATACACACAGTGTCAAATACAGGGGAGACGTGATTGATTTGATTGCTGTGAAAGGGTCAAGTTTGGTTCCAGGTGTTTGTTCTTGTGTCTCTTTGTAAAACACTTTACACGCGTTGAAGATATTGTGAAAAGTCTGTAATAACGACACGCCGACGTGTGTTGAATTCCTGGAATGTGACCAGCGCGAGAAACGTTTGGCAAACAGGAGCAGCAGTGGCAACACTTAAAACTCTCACACCATCAACATTCGTAAGGCTGTTGCGTCGCTGTTTTCCCTCCACCTCCGGTCGTGAGGGAGGACGCATGCAGCAGCAGCTCTGGACAGGTTTTATGAGGACGAGGATGAAACTGTCCACTTGTAAAAAAAAACAAAAAAAACAAAAACAAACCTGCTGAGAGGAAATGAATCGACATGACGGCGTTAACACCTCACCTTGAGGAATATGCGCAAAGACAAATGAAATATTGTCGAATGTGCGGCCAAGTATGACGAAGGTGCTGCAGAACGGTCCCTGCATCCGGCCGTGACACTGACACATGCTCAACAGCCTCATTAGCAGGAGAATTGTTGCTTCCCCGGGTTTCACCCCACTGGCTTGGATTGCAGGAAGAAGCTGCTGCCAAGAGCAGACCTAAATCGCATAGATCTGTTTCAAAGGGTATGTGAACGTTTCTCCATCTCTCCCAATAACCTATAATGATCAGGATTGAGGGAATTTGGCTTGAAAACGGTGAGTCTACACGTGGTCCCTGTGTCATTGGAGGCTTTTCAGGCGCAGACTAGCGTCACGCTTCTCTGCGAAACACTCGAGTCTTTGATCGTAACTCAATACAGCAGGGATCTTTTTTCCCCCGTTCATTTAGGGTGTACGAAAATGAGAGGATGACTGGGATTAAAATGAGTCAAATGCACTCGGGAAGAAACAGAATTCTTCAGTGGCCCAGAAGTCTAGACAAGAATGTGCGAGAATGATCATTTCACTCCTGTGTGTGAGGCATGGCTCACATCAAAGCACGTGCCAAGATCTTCGCCGGACACATGACGACGCGCCCAGAGGAATTAGTTCCCAGAATCCCCGGGAAAGGTGATCTTGCATTTTCTTTTTTTAGACTTTTATCGATTGCAACACACTCGCAATCTCGCCGTCTGAGCAGAAGCTGGTTAAAAATAGTGCCGTCATCGTCTATATTATTATTTTCATTCTCTCTTTATCAATCTCTTCATCCAGTTTTCTTTACCAGATGTTATGGTAATATCTTTATAGTCCCGAGGGTGAATTGTAGAAACCACATCCCGCTGCAACTCCATCCCCCTTGAACTGCATCCAAGTCATCGGCGTGTGAAGAATTCACACAGTTCCACCTGTGCAAGTGCGTGTGTGTGTGTGTGTGTGTGTGTGTGTGTGTGTGTGTGTGTGTGTGTGCGCGTGTGTGTCTGCATACTGTATGTGTAAGTCTCTGTGAACTTCTGAAAATCAGCAGTAGAGCCCATGAGGCATATATTAGCGCTTAGATGGTTTTCATTCCGTAATGATAGGATCCAACTGCGGTCTTTTTACAGTGCTGTGTGCTAGCCATAACATGCATAAGGGGGAGAGAGAGGGAGAGAGAGAGAGAGAGAGAGAGAGAGAGAGAGAGAGAGAGATGTCAATCACTGCAATGCCTCAGCCCTGGGGCTCTGACTGAATTGATATATGGAAGTCGCGATCATGGCAGATATTTATGTGAAATTTATGACTCAGCACATATTTGAATGTACTGTACCCCCTTCACTCCTTAGTCAGCTTTTCTTTTAAGATTTAACCTCCGATTTCCCTCTTGGCTCCTCCTCCTGAAATGCTTAGAGTCTAAATAGGCAACTTATTTAATTATGATTATTTTGTAAGCCACTTGCAAAGTATATTGGCGAGGCATTACTTCACGGCAGCAGGTGGCACTATAAACAACCATTTTGAAAAGTTTCCTACCGTTCCTTTACAGATGACTGATACGGACGAGTTTGCATGAGTCCATACAATTACTTCCTTATTATTAAGGATTATTCCCTTCAATACCTTCAATTCCCTTCATTCTAAAGCTGAAAAGTCAAACGTGAGTGGCAGACGTTGGGCGCTCACATCAGCAAACCTCCGTCACGCCGATGAACCGGAACCTGTCAGCTCCCGCAACAGAGTCACAGCGGCATAGTTATGACTTATTGACCATCCGAATTCCACACCTATATTCAACCATGACTAACAGGCTCAAAAGGAATCGTCACCTCCTGTGGCTGCGAGGACCAAGTAAACCATGAGATAGAAGAAAACAACAAGGCGGCAAGCACTGAAGAGGTTTATCTGCGCAGATTCAACCCTCATTACTGCCTGGGAGATAGTCCACAGCATACCGGTGGCATCCATATCGCACACTCCCACACACGTAAACAGGCATATTTTTGTATTCGCTCGCAGTCACAGTTCCACACGTTCCGCTCACTCCCCCTCCCAAAAAAAAAAGGCCTCCATCGTTCCACCGCTATGGCCCGAGTGAAAGCTACATTGTGAAATCTCAACCACCGTGGCCGAGAGAGCAAAACAAAGTGTGAGGATGCTCCCGGGGCTTTGAATGCCAGCTGAGGAAGTCAGCACCTGACAGAGTGAGAGCAGAAGTCAAGCCCAGTGACTCCAGAAATGCGTGAAACTTCATTAAGGATCATGCTAGATGCTGATGATACCCTCGAGCTTTCGTTGTGCATCGCATCTCTTGGTGCGTTTTAAGTTGCACTGTAAAAAAAAAAATACCGTGAATTATTGTCAATAGAGGTTAAAGTTCAAATGTGTACGATTTGGTGACGAGCGGTGAAGTTGCATGTTGCAGCCATCAGCTCATCCTTCCCCCTCGGGCCACGCGGGAGGACCAATGGTAGCCCTCAGTTGTTGGTATAAGATGTTTTGTATGTCCACTCTGAGCGACTGTAAAAACATGACAGCCCCCGTAGGGAGGACCCCTCCTGCTACACATTAAATAGCTCATTTATAGGTGATGGGGGGGGGGGGAAGACATAAACATTAAGATGATTATAAATACATAAAAAAAATGACAGTATGTCATTGTTTTGTAATTGCTTTCCTACCAATTGAAAAAAAACATCTTACACACTTCACCTTTCAGTACAGTCAATGCTATTCTGCCTCTCATTGAATGATTGTTTTGACAGCGCTGACTATTCCGCTCAGCTCAACAGACCATGCCTCATTACCTGAGGGGCTGTTCTGCCTGGCTGTGCCACAACAGAGCCTTTGAAATTGTGCAACACACCTATCGATCGGCAAAGTGGATCAAAGGCGATCGACTAAAAAAACGGAATGCTGGTCATCGAGTGCATGAATGATCATTATCTTTACCTTTGTGCGAGAGCCGTATCCTCGGGTGGACGCCGCCGCGCACGCTGTGCGCCGTGCCCAGCAGAACGACGCACATCAGCGTCAGATACTCGCTCCCCGCTGCCATCATCGATGAGACGCACGCTCCGGGCTCATCTACATAGAAAGCAGGTGTAGATCCCTCTGTGTGGATATGGGAGGTCTGTGTATTTCCTGTTCGGATGAGCGAGGGTCTCTCAGGAGTCTACTCGGAGGTAACAATCCATTTTCTGATGATCACGCTAACAGAGTGCGACGAAGTGTAGATGTGCAGCTTCTATACAGCCTCTGCCTCTGCCCCTATAGGAGTCCGCCGCCGATAGCTGCATCCACCCACCACCTCAGTGGACACCAGGGCTTCTACTGGCTGTTATCCCTTGTTTGGTCTCAGTAACCACGGAGAGGAGAGGTCCAGTTGCTCGATTCACGCCGCAGTGCCCACCGCTCTCTCTCCATATGTCAGTCCGTCTGCTTGACTGTCTGTCTGGATTGTCGACTTTGCCCGAGCCTCGGATTCTGAAGACAGAGGGAAAAGAAGCAGGAACTCCAGCGAAGGTGTTGAATAGTAAGAAAACCTCAGTGTGTAGAGCAGCAGGCGTGCAGGCAGAAACTCAGAGCGGCTGTATCTTCAGGCTTCCTGCGTCCCTCCTCCTCCTCCTCCTCCTCCCTCCCTCCCTCCTACCTCCCTCCCTTCCTCCCTCCTACCTCCTCCTTCTCTTGTGTCCACTGGAACCAGTCACTCCCTGGACAGGAGCCCAGGAATAAGGCAGGAGGAGGGGAGGGGAAGGGCGGGTGAGGGTGTGGGAGGTGGGGTGGGGGTTGGAAGCCTCGTGCCTGGCGTGCGGTCTCTCCGAGGAAGAAAGTGAAGCTCGGAGATCCCAAAGTCACACTTGAGCTGCCGGCGAGGTTTCTTAAAAACCCTCAGTGAGTCCGTTCGGATGGTTTCCCACCACAGCTACTGATCTGTGTGCAGGCCAATTGCCACATTTGTGTGTGTGTGTGTGTGTGTGTGAGTATGAGGGGGGTTGATCAGTGTGTGTGTGTGTGTGTGTGTGTGTGTGTGCGCTGAAAATTGCCTTCCTCTCTGATTGTCTCGAGATGTCTCGCCCTCCCAGGCAGTGGGATTAAGCGTCTCGCAGACAGACTCCACGAGTCTCTGCTCGGCAGTGGAAATACTGCCGCTCCTGTCACTCCACAGACCCCCGCCCCACCCACCTGCCCCCTCCCCCTCGCCTCAACCCCCCCACCCCTCCCACCCCCACCCCCCTTCCTCCCACCACCTCCTTTCATTTGCTGCTGCATCAACGTGGACCTCGGTCAAGGTTGTGTTGCTTTTTAACTCCTGCACCTCATTCATTTCATGTCCCTCTTTGTGTTCGGCTCTCGTCATTTTCACCGTTACCATGGATTTTCGCACAAGGTCTCTTTCGTGGTGATTCTCCTCCCTCTCCTCCGCACATGTAATCTCTCTCTCCTCCTGTTTATCCGTCTCGCCATCTCCCACACCTCGGCTCGCTAAAACCCCCGTTATTAACTCGTCCTTGTCCACCACTTTCTCCTTTGATGTGTCCTCGCCTGTTTTTGCTTCGCCCGGCACAGGAATGATCTGCTTGGTTCTCCACACACGTCTCAAGCGCGTACCTGTGCATTAGCGCGCTTTCCCCGGAGCCGCACGGTGAAGTGTGCCCACCTCATTAAAGGAGCGTTAGGGGGAACGCTCCGAAAGTGGTCGTCTACAGCGACACCTGTGGCGCACAGCTGTGCTTGCACTTGTTGGGTGAGAGCATGCACAAAGAAAATTCCACGCCCCCCCCCAAATCAAACAATCGGCCACACTCGAGCATAGCTACTGCGTCAGCACGCGAGTCGGCAAAGCTCCGTAGCAGGGCAGGCGGAGCTCTGACCTGGGCAGCCATTGACAGTCTGGCTCCAGTTACAATGAAGTTGCCGGTCGTTTGTTTGCAGATCTCATTTTTGGGTAATTACACAACGTTGTCAGGGTATCGGAGCTGGCTAGCTACGTGGAGACTCTGCCATCACGCACATGTTGAGTCACCACACACAATAGACAATCGACTGCAGGCTGCTGGCAAGCGGCAACCTCCGGACCTGATGGATGAAGCAAATAGGGAGGTGTGAAAAATTGCAGTTCACAGGGTGGCCACTTGGGTCTAAGCGCAAGAGTGAGTCGATCCCCTATACGGTTTTGCTCTCCATCGATCACATTAGTTTCTCTGACCGCTGTACGGGACGTAAACGTTATTTTTGTTTGATCACTGTGTGAAATTGTGCGTAATTAAGGGGCGTGGCCTCTTGTGTGACACCTGGGCAGTCGGAGCATGTCCCGTGGATGCTGCCACAGCACCATGGGCCCAGGAAGAGGGAGTAGTGAGGCTTTGACTCCTGTAAAATCTCATGTTTTGTAACCGACCGTTCACTCATCCGCTTTGACAAATGACTTGGGTTGCAGTGTTTTGCTTCACCTCTCACTCTGCAACTTCAGGAATGTGAGGGACAGGCAACGCATCCGCATACCGGCAAGAATACAGTGTCCAACAGGCAACAGGATTCATTATTGAATTTCCCTCACGTGTCCCAGAGGAGAGTCCCACAGGCATCCAGTTACTGGTGCAGGATGTCGACTGTGTCCCCGCAAAGCCCTTTGAAATACATCTGTTCCTCTGTCTTCATTCTCCGTCCCATGGCCGAGCGGTGACATCCACTCTGAGTCATGTTGATGCCTGATGTGTGAGAGAATCCCGTGTGTTTTTTTTTTTTCACTCTGGGACGTACATGTCATTGTGCCTTTTGGGTTTGAGAGATAAAAAAAACGATCTCTACCTTGATTGACAAGGCAAATAAATCAATGGCAATGTCATGACACCATCCGCAGACTAAGCAAACACACTTGGTTGCCTTTGGAAACATATATGCACAGTGCGAACGTCTAAACATACACCCATCAACAAATGGCAGGTCCATAAATTAAGATATATATACAGAATTGGAAAGTGATTGCTTTAAGTGCCGGCAGCTGCACCCCACCCCCCCCTGCC
>JAFBJT010108014.1:89809-117660 GCA_016785325.1 Chascanopsetta lugubris | reverse complement strand
CGTTTGGCACGTACGCACACACACACACACACACACACACACACACAGGATATACATAACTGTGATCATAGCCCTTCACTTCCACTAATTGACGAGCTAGCCAGCCGAGAGCCTGACAGACAGACTCCCCTGACAGCCGATAAGGTGTCTTCTCTTCTGTGTAGTTGTCACGGTGGCTGATGGGGACTTTGATTCCTTATCGTTGTCGTTCTTGTTTCTTTCATGTTTTTCCATTTAACATTTCTGTTCTTTCAAATGAGCTCACGATGGAGCAGCGCTTGTACTTTTGAATTCTGCTTGGACGCACAGTTACCACTGACATCCACAGGATTTATTTACTTAAGCGCATGCATTAGTGTGTGTGTGTGTGTGTGTGTGTGCGTGTGTGCGCACACGACAGTGTTTGTAGGTGTGTTTGAGATATGGCTTGCCCTCACTTGTAAAGTGATTTGTCTTTCTCCTGTCTCTGCTGTGTGCTACGGAGAAACGATTCTGTTAAACAAAATTGCTTCAAGATTACACACATGCGCACACACACACACACACACACACACACACAGACACACCGTGGCTCTTATAAATAAGTTTCTCTGCAGAGCACTGTTTTTCACCGTAACGTATCTTGAAATAAAGAGGACAACATTTATTTGGAGTATGTGTCTGCGTGGGTGCGTGTGCATGCGTGTGTGCATGCGTGTGTGTGTGTGTGCATTCGTGTGTGCATGTGTGTGTGTGCGCGTCACTGTTGTTCATGGACCGGCTCTACATTGTTTGTTAAGATGCTTTGTTAAACCCTCCCAAATTTGTCTTCGTAGTTTCCCCCCTTTCCCTCTTATCTCCCTGAGAATATTAATCTTGTTGTTGTTTATAGCGTGAAGCAGCTTAAAAATCTTTGAATCTTTAATCACTCGCCCCCGGGTTGACCAGTGTAGTTAGGAAGAAGTGTGGTGGAGAAGATATAATGGTTATCATCGCTCACTTATCCCGTCACCCGGATATCTATGCCTTGTGCTTTTGTCGCTCTATGAGTTGTTTAACACTCAGACGGGTTCTTTACTCCGATCACTCATATCTAAAGCTCAGCCTGAATAACTCTGTGTGTGTGTGTGTGTGTGATCTTATTGTCTTTATCATCTCTAATCTCTAAACTGGCATATTGTTTGTTGAATATCTCTGTGTGTGTGTGTGTGTGTGTGTGTGTGTGTGTGTGTGTGTGTGTGTGTGTGTGTGTGTGTGCGTGTGCGTGTGCGCGCGTGCGCGCGTGCGTGCGTGTGTGTGTCTGTCAAGTTGTTGTGATGCACTGAAAGTCGAGCAGATAATTCTGATGCTGGGCATGAATCCATTCATCGCCAGCTGGGATTAGGTGTTTTTGTTTGTGTATTTTCATCATTCATTAATTAATTAAGGACAATGGGTTTTTCAGCTCATAATTGGTCGAGCAATCAATCAACTGACTCCCTGACACGCACATTTGCACAGTCTTAATGACATCCTCTCAATTAACCTGACTCTCCCTCAGCCCTCCCTGGCAACACCTCTTTATCGCCAGCGTAACCACGGCAGCTTAATGAAAAGAGAACTCCTAAGAGCGCGAAGGGAAAGAGGTCTAGGAAGCTCTCCAGCTAATAAGACCACCTTAACAAGAAACAAGTACTGCTTGTTGTGCTCACTGTTGTGTGTAGCTGTGTTGCCGTGCACGACTGCGTTGTAGTGTGTGGCCTGCACGTCCGCGTGCATGTCTTTTATTTTTGCCCTTCACCACGGGTGATTGGCTAACAGTCGCCTCCTACCTGAAGTTGACAAAAATCAATATATCATCACCTGGGGCCTCACACACACACACACACACACACACACACACTCTCAGCACAGCCATAGTATCCTCAGAGGGGGGAGGCACAGCAAAACAAACAGGCAGCCTACTTTAGTCAGGGTCTGTTTTCTGTAATAGAAACTTCCCACGGAAACTGACCCAGACTGTGACGCTCTATAGCAAAGGTCAGTGAGCATTAAAGTCCTTTGAGACCTCCGACTCTCTCGCCAGGACACTTTGGAGAGGAAATCAGAGAAAAACGTTGGCGTTGGGGGAGTAGAAGCGGTGGCCGAGGGCAGATGTGAAGGTCTATCGCGCGTCCCGTGGCGTGTGGTGGATTCTGAGAGTACGTTGAGCATTAATGTCAGTACATGGATTAAAAGCCGCCATTTAAGCCAGCGGCAAAAGTGACTATTGACAGTGCGATAAGCACTGGTGAGTGCCTATCGATGGCCGTGTCTGTTGCCTTGTTGATATCGACAAAGATCCGCACAAAGCCCTCGCCTCATCGAGGCTTTATCAGACCTTCTGATCACCATGATTGATCGAGGTGACCGGGAGAGACACAACACCCGTGTTGTTTGTCCTGTTGTGTTCGTCCCCTCTCTGAATCAGCCCACGGACAGTATGGGCAGACATATAATGGCGCTCTATATGTGTGCACTGATGTACGCTTTAAACTCCAGTATTAACTTTCCCCCATTCTTTTTTTTTTCCTCCTTTCTTTCCGTTTCTAAAATCAATTCCACCTCCATCTGTCTCTTTCCATTAGATGGCAGTCGATGTGTTGGAGGGTCTTCTTGAAGAGGACGATGAGGTCGTCCAGGTAAGAAGTGAAATCAAGATTTCAGGGTTTTATAATCCAGGTTTTATTATTTCTGGCAGTCTCTCTCTCTGCCCAGTTTCCCACCTCCGAATCGATGGCCACATCCTCGATTCGTTCCCCGATTCCAATTTGTGTGTTGTCATGCTCATCGACAGAAACAAATGACCAGCTGCAGCCACATGGGTGGGATTAAGAACATAAAAATGTTCCATAGGTGGCTGCCTCAGTTCATTTGTGAAATATGGCGATAGTAAAATCCTGTGTTGGTAAATTAATTGAAATAATCAGCGTCCCTCTCCAGTTGTCTTATAAAACACTTTAATTAACATCCCCCGAGAATTGCTTCCGCATCTTTATCACTTCTGATGCTAATTGGTTCAAGGCCAGAGGAAAGAAAATCCCCTTTCTTCTCAGCATCAGCTGCAAGTGCGGTAACCTGTCTGAAACATATCTGTCTGGTTGTCTGGCCTGCGGTAATCCTACTCACAGCTTTCCTCAGGGTATCGTCCAGACAAATGTAAATTTGAGGGCTAGATTACCCCTCGAGGCGTGTGGGGGAAAGGATCCATGTAGGCTTTTAAACTAAATCTTCAGATCTGGGGTCTTAAATGACTTTTGAGGGAAATGTACAACAGTTCCAGTTAAACAATGAAATGTTTGAAATAACAAATGCACATCACCGTTTTGCATAAAATACAAGATTGACCTGATTTGCATAACATCATGCATAACATTATGGCCGGAAAACTTGAATGTCTTCTAAAAGTAATAAGGATACCACAGGAAAACCACCTTAAAGGTCCATTGTGTATAAAATAATACACACTTTTGCAGCGTATGCACTGATGGTCTTATGAGCACATTGGACCGTCAAGCTTTTACTGACCTTTTTTATTGACTTGATAAAACATACAATATCAACACTTTAGAAAATGGCACTATGTACAGCTCAAGCATGCATTTTTGTACTGTTCTGCACAATGTGTGTGTATTTTACAAATCTGACATTGCCAGAGTTTACTAACCGTTCTGCAATACACTGTGCTCTGGGCATGTGTGATAGCCACCATTGCACAAGATAACGTGATGTCTTTTTATGTGGCCCTTCACAGGCAGTCGTCCCATTATTATTGTTATTATTGTAATGATGCAGTAGCCTCTGCTGGATCAGAGAAAGACATCACCCCCAGTGGGAAAGAGAAAGTCACAGTCTGTGCACTTAGTTGCTTCTGCTGAGCCAGTGATTGCTTGCTTGCTTGCTTGCGTGCGTGTGTGTGTGTGTGTGTGTGTGTGTGTGTGTAAACAGAAGTGTCTGCACAGCCACACTTTTGCAGTGCATTCTCACACGCAGAGTATGACAGAGAACTTAAACACTCATTAGACGGCGGCGTAAATGGCAGTATTTTTCTGTGCTTTAGTCGGAGCCATGTGATGAAGGTGTGTCACTGAGTGGCAGATAAAAGAGCTTGTAGGTACCTCTCTCCCTCACTCCCCCTTGGGCACGCGCACACACACACACACACACACACACACACACACACACACACACACACACACACACACAGATCTGCACATGCCCCTCAGCTGACACATTGAGAGCAGTCTTCAGGGGTCTGAACTTTTAAACCCGCTCTAGAGACACACAGCTGTGTCACTTGATTTGAGCGAGCCCTCAGCCAGTGGCATATGCATACAGTTACAGTGTAATGGCCAGAAAGTGTTTTGTCAGATCACATCACAGTGTCCATGGTGTCAGGAGCCCACGACAGACACACTGAGCTCGTCTCCCTCCTCTCTCCCTCTCTTCCTCGCCCGTTTTCATTTCCTCTCTTAAACGCGGCAGATAAGTTGTTACCTCTCGCCTCCGTCGTCTCGCTCCTGCATATCAGAAAACCGGCGCCTCACTTCTGTTAAGTCTGCACAAACAACATAGCAGACTTCTTGCAAATCGTCTTTCAAAGGTATTCCGTCGCTTGATGTTGCCTTTGTTCCTCCTGCGGCGGTGCCGTATGGGAACTGAGATGTGCTCCCCCTTTGAAACGACTACAGTTCTTGTAATTTGATTGACAGACGCTACATTTATTTTATTATGCGTGGACCCGTCTGGGGTTGTGCTCGAGTTGACTGAATCCTCTGAAGTTCTTAATTAGCTAACTTTCTCATGTTTTAATTTCCATTTGCGCTGCGTAAACCATCTTCACTCCATAATATTTCAGAGTGGACCATCTGTAAAGACATTTTCCAGCCTTGCTCACTTTGTTTTTGAAGACATGCAGCGGTTCTTACTTTGACTTCTTTAAAGCGCCGAACATGGGAGCAGACTTTTATTATCACTACACTGTCAACTCACTAGTCAAGAGCTGTCAGTTTTTAGATGTCTACAATGGCACAATGTGTTCAGCTATGGAGCAGCAGTATGGTTTCTGGTATTGGATCAGTCAGGTTAAGGGTTCCTGCAATTGAAAAATACAAGCTTTGCTAAACAATTTACGGACTTAAGGAAGACGATTTAAGGCTGGAATTTCCCACAGGAAGTGATGTAACTGTCCGTGATGGTGTTGAAAAAAATAAGTGGCACTTTCTATGATCTTAATTGCTTCCTCATGAAGCAATACATTGATGTTTTTTAGTTCGATGTCGATGTTATTTCAAAGCGCTCTGATATTTTGAGGTCATTTCACAATTCATTTCACACTAAATATTCCTCCTTTAATCCACTTAAACTCAAATCTAACTCTTTAGACCAGGGGTGTCAAACTCAAATACACAGTGGGCCAAAATTTAAAACCTGAACAAAGTCGCGGGCCAACATTGAACAAATGAACCTTTTAATATGAACCCAAACAAATTTTTCTTTAACATTGAATATGAACCAAGCAACGCTTATTACTATACAATATGTAACTTAATAGTGGAGACATGCAAAATCAAGATTCAAATAAAAAAACACATCAAGGGCATTCATTTATTGAATACATTTTAAATAAAAATCATATAAATGTTAAATACAAATCGTATGCCTCTTTTCTATTTGCCACGTTGACTCCACAAACAAGACAAACAGGTCTGTCTTTTACATGTGTAAACAGATATTGTGCCTCCCACTTGTCCAGAAAGCCCCTGTTTTCTGCCTATCTTTTCACCATTTCTGGAAAGGGGTAGCACGGTGACGGTTGTAGCGTGAAATCGCTATGACTACTCACAGAGGAGAGGGCGTTTCTGGGTCCTGTCGTAATTGACGCGCCAAAACAACAGCAGGGCATTATGGGATTTGTAGTATTAGCGGTGAATGCGCTGTATAATACCAGCTCTAGTAGTCATTTGGTATTGTCTCGCGGGCCAAATATAATTACAACATGGGCCAAATTTGGCCCACGAGCCAGAGTTTGACACCTATGCTTTAGACTATACACAAAGACAGACTCCCCCACCCCTTCATTGCCAGGAAATGTTTTGACGATTTAAAAATGATAATAAAAGAAAAAAAAAAAAAGGAAAAAAAAAGATGTCATACTTGTGTATGTGAAACACTGCTACATTCCTCCAGTGCTGCTGCTGCTGCTGTTCTGATAAGTGTGGCTGCAGGGGGTAGCCTCCCACTCAGCATGTGGAGCAGCCAATCGGAATTCAGCGGCGCATGCCTTGATGTGTTTGTTAGCTAAATGGTTGATTTGGCAGAGGTGCGGGTCCCCTCTGCCTCTGCCCTCCATGAATAATGAATAAAGCTAATACTTGTATCTTGGTGCTCGGAGAACAGTGGGTGGGTGAACTCCGGCCTCAGATGAGAGGCACGAGCGCACCTCCAGGTTCACCCCGAGATGAGCATGAATGTGTTCCGAGGTGGAAGAGCAAAGCATCGCACAGTGGATGTGATTGTGTCGAAGGAAAATGATGCGATGATGGAAAAGAAAGTCAGCCAGCCGATTGTGTTTAAACAAACCACCATATACAGTAGTTGGTTAAATTACGCCGCCCCCACAGTTTGAACTCGGCGGAGCAACGGGATTACTACAGAATAATGTTTTACGTTTGTCAAGCATGGATGTCGAGTGAAGAGAGGCCCTTAACACCTCACTCTCACTCAAACGTTTAATGCGATCATGTTTCGCAGGATTGTTTGTTTGTGCTGGATGAAGCTAAATCTCTTTATTTATTTGTGACACACTGAGCTGAGAAAATAGCTTTGTGTTTCATGTTTTATTCCTGAAGCTCTCCCTCGTTTCTCATTGATATTCTAATTATTTTCCTGTGCTCTGATGCAGATGTTGCTGGGTTGTGTAAATACACTGAGAATTGTACGGATCTAATACAGTGTGTTAAGCTGATGCTTCCTGTGTCCCTCCTCGTAATTGTGACTTAGTAAAGTAGTATTGCTCTGACTTCGGAGTGCAAGCATTTTTCTTATTATAGTATGCATCACTGTTTTTGGTCTTTTTTGGTAGAAGCTGTTCAAACACTCCCACACTTAAACATCCCATACACGGCAAAACAAAACAAAAATACATGGAACCTCTGAACCTGAGCTCCCTCAAAAGTCTTCACATTTTTGACCCTGAACTTGAACCGGTGAGTCACACAGTGTCGCACATGTTCACGCTCAGCTCATCCCAGGCACGGTGCTCTCTGCGCCGCGCTCCGCCTCTCTGCTCTCCGTTCCCTCCATCATTAAACAAGACGGTCCCGCTCCGAGCGAGTGGAGCCCAATGAATCCCGGGATGTGTCGGGCCGAGAAGTGTCTTTCGATGGAGACTTTGTTAGCGTATATATGAAGTGCTCGTTTGAAATGTCCCGTGGATTCGGACCGTCTAGTCGCGTCGCCATGGCGTCATCGCTCTACGAATGCACACTTCTCAGTGTCAATGACGTCTCGCTCGCGCTCTAATGGCAAAAGCATCCTGTGATAGGGTTTTCTGCCCCGCAACACTCCCATTAAGGTAAATAACGTAAGTTTTGTTATATTTTCTTTCTATATGATTTATCCCAAAGTGTGAGTTTTGAGCATTTCAATCTTGTTTTTGGGAAGTTGGGGAACAGAATACTTCACTTTCAATTATTTCTTATGGGAGAAATTGCTGTGTAAGCCAAAGTTTTTGAAAAAGACACCACTACACACTTTTAGGAAGATTCTAGTTTAGAGAGAAACGACCTGCAAAAACAGATTTGCATTGAAAGGAAATGAGATGTGACGTCATAAGCACAATGTAAAAATAAGCAGTAACAAATTCCGAAGTGTTTAATGAATATATAATCCAATGTATTTGTTTATAAACAGTCAAAATCTAACAGACATGGTTTTTGTTTTTGTTGCACGATGATCACATCACGCTGGGAATATTGATATTTGGGTTGTTCAAGGGATTTGTGAGTGCACAGTCATTATGTTTGCATAACTGCAAAGTTCATTAATTCAGTGTCATGTGTGGAATAATGGAATTAACATCAAGATGAAGAGGATATTAAAAACTCCCCCTTTGTAATTTAATGGCAAAGCGATATCATTTCACAACACCGCTTTTTGGTGGGATGTCATTTGGAGGATATTTGCCTGAGGAAATGTATTTATCATTCTGTTATATTATGTTTTTTTGTTCTTCAGCAACAGTAACTGCATCTTTTTGGCACAGATAGATAAAAAACTATATAATAGTTACAGATGTTAGAATTGTCAAGTCACGGATTAGCATTCGGTATGGCGCTACGTTATTGCAGAATGTGCAAATGAGTTCTGTATATACCAGGATTGTATTTGTGTGTATGTGTGATTCGTGTAAAATGTGTGAAACCTGTTTTGCCGTCGGAGCATGTGGGATTTCATGCAGACGTGCTCTGTGGGGGCTACAAATCTATTTCTCTTGTCGTTGTTCACTTACTGCAACAAAGAACACTTGCTGTGTCGCATCACGTCTCCTGCCCTCACTCACCCATCTCTTTCTCTCTTTCTCTCTCTCTCTCGGTCTCTCTCTCGGTCTCTCTCTCTCTCTCTCTCTCTCTCTCTCTCTCTCTCTCTCTCTCTCTCTCTCTCTCTCTCTCTCTCTCTCTCTCTCTCTCTCGGTCTCTCTCTCTCTTTCTCTCTGGTCCTCCCAGGTGTGGTATCTATCTGGCTGGGTGTGTTACCTCCAGCTGGAAAAAGCAAAGGAGCAGCAGGAAACGGAGGGAAGGGAAGTGACGGAGGTGGAGACGGAGGAGCGGAAGGCGCTGAAGGAGGCGGCCAGATCGTACCTGACCAACGCAAAGAAGGTAATTCAGACCGAGATATTTGTATCACGTCCGTCCACAAAGCACCGTCACTGATAATTCATGACCACGGTCTGGACATGATGTTTGATGTACAGTCTTTTCCTCTTGTGTAGTGATCAGGAGAACGCACTTTCCTCCTTATGTGGGCCACAACTAATCTACTACAAATAGATCTACGTATTCTTTGGGTCTGCATCAAATTATGCAAACTCAGGCGTTGGTCCCCAAAGTCTGCCTGATTTCTCTCTTTCAATATCAATGAACCATTCCCAGGGAAATTGCAATTGAAGGGAAAGTGGAAAAATATATCACGATATGTCCGGGATCTGCCACTAAATTTATTGGATTGTGTTTTTGGCCCACATCCCACCTTTAGTCCAGTTTTTGTGGAAGTCTCCGCAGCATCAGGGAAATAGTACTTACTCAAACTAGCTACATCTTAATCCGAAGCATCAGGTGAAAATAATCTGAATATATTGAACAAAAATGTCACTTAATAAACCTGGAACACGCACTGCCAAAACACTTAGCCGCATCAAGTACTGGAGGTTTGATCCTCTATTAAAATGTACCAGTAATATTTAAATGTCTGTGAGGGTTTGAATCCATGGGGTGTTTTGAAAGCTGTCATCTCCACATGGCTCCTGGATATATTCCGTTGCACCCAGTGAAGTATCACAGTAGATGAGACTCCTTGACAGAGTGAATTTAACATCGGAGTGTTTACATGAGAGGATCTAAGCCTTATTGATGGCCCAGAAATGACTTTCTGTGTGGTCTCAAAGAAGTTTAAATACAACCCCCCCCCCCTCCCACACACACACACACACTCACACACACACACACACAGAGGGCTGATGTGTCTCATTCATTCTGTCATGCTGTCAGAGAGTAATGCTTCTATGGAGCAGTGATTCATGTTAGTCTAAAATCCAATAGGATTGTAAATCAGACAGCACAGACTGAAGGATGGCAGGCCCCACCCCCCATTCCCCCCCCCCCTTTCGTCCTCACCCGATTCCCGTCCCCATCTTCCTCCACCTCTGCCGCCATGTCAAACAAACACCAGAGAGTGGAGGAGGGCGGGCCCCCCCCCCCCCCCCCCCCCCCCCCCCCCTTTCGTCCTCACCCGATTCCCGTCCCCATCTTCCTCCACCTCTGCCGCCATGTCCTGTTCCCCAGCAGATGAGTAGGGGCAGCGGAGTGGCAATATATTCATGTGTGCCCCTGACCAGCGGCATAGTGACAGGCATGTCTAACCAGCACCCACTGAGGCCATCCACACATGAGACAGGAGAAAGGAAAGAGCAAAGAATGGAACCCCTGGTGATAGAGGGACGGGGGGGGGGGCAATGTAGCATGTGTGCATGTATATTTGAGTTGCAATCTCTGAATAACATTAAGAAAGAAAGGGGCAAAAAATGGAGTCGAGAATTGACTACTTTGCCGTTTTTGCATAAAGTGAGAGTGCTCGGAGAATTGGATGAGTTGTTGGAGCGTGAAAAGTAAACAGCATACCTTCTTTTGTGAGTGAAGGAACAGGCAGTGCCGCGAGAGATAAATACATGGAGTACTTGTAAAGGTGAAGTGGACAGGGGAAGGGGAAAAAAAATGTGGTGCACTTGGCTTCCCGGGCTCCTTTTGCTCACATTTTCATATCACACTTATAGACTGGAATCCTCCATGTTTATATCAGAGCTTTGTTTCCGAGCGCCACCATGACTGTTAATTATTAATGATGAGTCAGTCTGCTAGTTAAAATAGGCTCCAACATGGAAATGAGGCCTCAAAGCCCAACGGCTTGTTTTGGCACAAGTCCACTTCTCTGCATACTTTATGACTTTGCTAAGTTTTTGCTTGTGTGTGTGTGCATGCATGTGCATGTGTATGCACTTATTCAATATTGGTTGTGTGCCAACTCGCATATCTAATCATTATTATTAAAAACGTCCTAATTATTCAACGATTCTACGATCGGTGCTCATGCAGGCATACACACACACACACACACACACACACACACACACACACACATGGACACACACGCACCATGTATCCAGCTGTGATGCTCTGAAAAGAACGATTGCAAGAATTGAGGAGTTGAGAGGACACGGAACAAATGCAGTGGAAGAGGGGGGTGAGCAGAAGTGGGGAAATAAATTGGGAGAGGCAAGGTAGGGAGCAGATTGGATGTGAGGGTTTGTGTGTGGTCCAGATATAACTCATCTTGTGGGAACCTAAATCTGTACAATCACATTACAGCCTTTTCCTCCCCACGAGAACAACAAAGAAAATCCCCATAATATAAATAATTGAAGGCATATAGGTTCGGTTAACGGGCAGATATGGTTAATACCAGAGGAAACCTTCAGGAAACCTGTGTAAGCCATCGGAATGCTCCCGAAGTGTGTGTTTGTGTGTGTGCGTGTGTGTCGCTGGGTGGGGGGTCTGCAGGGGGGGGGGGGGGGGGGGGGGGGGGGGGGGGGGGGGGGGGGGGGGGGGGGGGGTGTAGCTGGTGAATAGTAGCCAAGGTAAAATCAATAGTAAACTGGACGTGAAATGGAATTTGAGGCTGCGCCAGATAGGGTGCGACTCGGGAGGAATCTGCAGTGCATGCACAGAGGACAGTGGTATAGATGTGCCCCGGGTGTGTGTGTGTGTGTGTGTGTGTGTGTGTGTGTGTGTGTGTGTGTGTGTGTGTGTGTGTGTGTGTGTGTGTGTGTGTGTGTGTGTGTGTGTGCGGGGAGGGGTAGGGCAAATGGAGGTCAAAAGCTTTACTATTTGATGTGGCTGAAAGGATATCTCATGAGCGCGGCTTGTTGGTGGGGCCGGTCGTCATGTAATTTTAATGCCATGCCCTCCCGAGGATGTGACTTGAGGTGGTAAGTTATGTGCATGTGTGTCTGTGAACAACACACACTGTTCACACTCTGAAAGTCAGTCAGTGTCACGAGTGAAGAAGTGTGTGTTTGCGTGACAGTGAGAGGTGGTCTGTGTGGAGCCTCCGTCACCCAATGGAAATCCTTTGTCAAAGAAAATCGTTAAGTGTCATCTGATTGCAATGTTGATTTGATTCATAGCAAGTGCTTTTATCCAAAGCCATACACCTGGTGGTGAAGGGGCAGGGAATTGAACCCACAACCTTGTGCATTTGAGCTATATTCTCCACCACAGAGCTACACCCACTTTTAGACACTCTGTAGTTCAAATCAAGTCTAAATTGAGTTAACGGAGCAATCCGATGTGTTTTTTGTTACCTTGAAATATCCTAAAAAAATGCCAGCGGAGTGTTTTGAACTAACAGTCATGACATCGTGTAAACACCAACAGAAGACTCAGAGTGCTGGTCCAACCTCGCTACTGGAGTGACTGGTGTCACTGCAGCACTCCAGTCTTCCACTCGCATGCGGTGGATTCTCTTTCTTCTCACCGTAGTGTTTATGTTAATTTGCAAACTACACAGTACATTACCATTGTGGATATTTATAATGTCTTTTTGTATTGATGTGGGGGAACGTGTAATGCACTGACCTGTTGATCCACTTTGGTGTCACACCCATGTCTGTCTTTGGTGTGTGCTTTGTAGTCATTTTATCTTCTGCAAGTCAACATAGGCTCTATAGCTCAGTGGTTAGAGCACTGGTCTTGTAAACCAGGGGTCACGAGTTCAAATCTCGTTAGGGCCTTAATCCTTTCCTTTTATGCTGCACACTTATATCAAACACTTCTAATGTATAGGGAGATGAATGTGTCAACTTTTAGGCTACTTGGAGAGTGACTGTGGGGGCAGATGGAGCAACTTAACTGGATATTTAATCACCACTCAGAGAACATTTCAATGTTAATTTGTTATGATTTGGTATAAGTATACATTACGGAGGCGTTGATGTAAAGGTTTGATTAAAATGTTCTATTTATTTATTCAAAGTCAGAGCAGGTTGCTGAGCTTCTCTTCACTTTCGTCAGATCCTGATTAAACAGGACTGTGTGCATGTGTGACAATATTTTAATAGTTAACTTGTGTTCTTTATGTCCACTGTTATTTCACACGTCGGATAGATTTAGGCAGAGTGAATTCATTTGCATTCTATTTTTGTTGTGCTCAATAATCCAGAGTTAAAATTAGAAGAGTCAGAATATGATCAACAATCCAACGTTTTGTTGGAGGATGTACATTACTTCCAACAAAAACAGCTCTTTAAAAATGCTTTTTATCTTAGCATTCTAATTTGATTAGTATGTCCGAAGTAGGTATTTTCACTCTCGCGGCGTCAACAGTTACAGACACAGTATGCACTAATGCAGTAACCTGTCGATCCAGGTTGGAGACACACCTATGTCCTCCTATGGTGTATCGCTTTTAAACTTATTTACTTGTTAAACAGTCGTATCAGGCTCTATAGCTCAGTGGTTAGAGCACTGGTCTTGTAAACCAGGGGTCGTGAGTTCAAATCTCACTGGAGCCTAGGGAACCACGTTTTGCCCTGTTTGATGACTATAAATACACACCCACATCAATAAAACACTCCCAGTGTATTGGGAGAAGTATGTGTCACCTTTTAGGCCACTTGGAGAACTCAGCTGGATTCAACTTGATAATTTAGCACCTTGAAAACTGTTTCACCAAAACTTTGACTTTAAGTTAAGATATCTATAATTGCTATATTGCTATAGGAGAAATATTGATACGTTACGAGCGGATAAGTCTAACCTCAGCGCTTATCTGCCCAAACACTGATTCCCAGAAACATCTTGCACACTGCAAAACAATAAGAAATTGAGAAAATATCGGCAGGGAGCAGAATCTCTGCAGATAAACACACCACCACACACTCCCTATTGGGACAATGAGGTTGGATGAGTACTGACCTCTGATGAGCCTGACTTGAAAATAAATTAAGTGTATTAATTGTATTTTAAGCATATTGAACTATTGTAACTTAATAAGTAGGAAGAAAATGATTGAATTATGCCACTTTTTATACTCTCACACATTTGAAGCATCAATGAATAAACCGCTCACACTGGGGATTCACCAACCAGTGAGGTTTTGGTTAGATGGGACCATATTGTACAACCTCATTGGTTGCATTAATCATAAATGAACTTAAAAATCGAGTCTTTGCAGCAGATGTAACCTGGTTTATACTCGATTAGTAGAAAAGATGATCATGAAATTAACGCCAGTTCTGGTATTCTCACAATTAAATCCTCAAGTGATAAACACAAAGTTGACAGAAAATTATTTTCCTGATGAGTTAATTTACTTGTTGGTTAAGTTGTGAACTTCCTTTATATTTGACTGGAAATCAAACTCCTCCTCTAAGTTTCATTGTCAGAACAACATGAGTTTGGCCTGATGGGCACATATCTACCAAACACTTTATCATCTAGAGAGTCAAATTCTGAATTCTCTGAGAAGAGTGTCGAGAATACAGACAGAAACTGAGAGGTGAGAGGAGTGCAGGATTTCTTCTGCCAAAACAGATGTAGTGTGTGTGTGTGTGTGTGTGTGTGTGTGTGTGTACGATGTGAAAGTATGAGGAGGTGTCGATCTCTCTGACAGGCAGGTCATTTGGCGAGAGTGTGCGAGGGAAAGAGTGCAGGGGGAGAGCGGTCAGGAGACAAGCAGGGGAATGAAAGCATCGGGAAATGAAATGGAAGACGGAGGTGGAAGGAAATAGGAAGCTGTTCGCAGATGTCAAACAGAAGGTGAACAATGATGGAATGATTAGTCTTTCACCACGTAATCAGCCTCCCTTTATACTGCTATATGAATTGTATAAAAGGTTTCAAATGAGTAATGAGGGAAAAAAAATCAGTGCTTATTATTACACCTTTGTCCACTGCACACCGGAAGAATTTACAGATAATCCATACTGAGCCATGTTATAGATGTATCCGCGAAATTTAGCACATTCAAGATGAGAGAAATGTCCTTTCAAAGGTCAGTGGCTATTATTGTACCATTGTACATTCACACTTTTCTTAGCTGTTACCTACCGTATGTACTGCTGTAATTGGATCCCGCTGCAGTAAATGGTTTCAAACAAGGTTCAACCTGCCTCAGATGCAGGAGCTCTTCTTCACATGAAGCAAGAACAATTCTGTTTTGTGTTCAATTCCCCTGGCATGTCCAATGCCTCTCCCCGGGAGTGAATGTAATTGCAATGATGTCGAACCACATCTTTGTGCTACGTTACATCACCTAAGCTGAGTTTAGACCCGTGCATAAGTCTTGACATGTGTGAAATTTTCCAGTTGGGCTGTGGGTGAAAATGTTTGTAATTTTCGACTTATCTCAGATTAGGTAACGTATGCTTTACGTGCAGCATGCAGACTAGAATATCAGCAAGAGATGACGTTCAAGCTCCATCAGCAGCAACATCTGACACCAGTGTCATTATAAACACTCGTCATGTCCTGTCTCCTCCTTAACCATTGACTTTGAAGTGACCATCACCACCTTCACCATCTGTTTCCTAATAGTTTCTGAACATGAGGCTCACCTGCATGTGTTGGTCGTGTTATTCCATTTGTTGACAAAGGCTGGGGAAAGTTTTTTTTGTCAGGTGATGATTCTAGACAAAACTTAATTCTACAGTAGGTAGAATTTAGCGACATGCAATGGTGAAGTTTCATGTTGCAGCTGAATAACCTCACTCTTCCTCACCAAGGAAGAGCCCGGAGAACCTCTGGTTGCATTCAGTTATCATTAAAACCCATAGTGTGTTCTTTCTGTGCCAATGTAACAACATGACAGGCTCCGTAGAGAGGACTTACTGTACTTCTGATATAGATATTAAGGGCTAATTTAAGTGAATATAAACAAGGGGAACAGAGATGGTCCCATGGCCTTATATTCAATAACCGTTGAGACGCTTCAGACTGGACTAAAGCGGTGGATGCACAGACCAAAGCGAGAGAGCAGATAAATGTTGCCCTCCCTGTGGTGCTGAAGGATCATAAGTTGCATGGCTTCATTCCGTTGTGTCCCGATCTTTATTGATCTGTGAGGAGAAATTGCAGCATGTGAAGTTGTATTTCTTTCTTTGAAAAGAACAGTGATTACACCAGGAGCCCCACTGCTGCGCCCCTGTGCAGAAGACCAACAATCCAATGGTTTGTCGGAGGATTTACATTCTCCCACGTTACCGCCATCTGCTACTCATGAATGGAACTCCGTTTAAAAAAAACCCAAAACAAATCCCGCTTTTTAGCATATAATGCCATTTTACTTTGATTGGTCGAAAAAGTAACCAACTATGGCTGAAACAGTCTGGTATTTTCACACTCTGGTGGCCTCAACAGTTAAAGGTACAGTAATGCAGTAACCTGCTGATCCAGTTGGAAGACACACCTACGTCTAGCCCTGCTGTGTTCTTTGTAAAGTCATTTAGTCGTGAAACTGTCATCAAGGGCTCTATAGCTCAGTGGTTAGAGCACTGGTCTTGTAAACCAGGGGTCGTGAGTTCGAACCTCACTAGGGCCTTGAGAACAATGTTTTGCCCTGTTTGATGATTATTAATACATGCCTGTATCAATTAAACACTTCCAATGTATTGGGAGAAGTATTTGTCACCTTTTAGTCCATTTGGACAATTCAACTACATATCACCATCAACGCTGTTTCACTTAGAGTTTGACTAGAAGTCAATTGTAAGCTCCTGTGATAGATCAAAGGCTCGTTGAAGTTAGTATAACAATGGGGGAAACACACACTGGCCATGGTCTTATATTCAGTAACTGTTGCGATACTTGAGACTTGGACTAAAGTGGTGGATCCAGAGATGAATGTTGCCCTCCCTGTGGTGCTGGCATTGCTGAGGAATAATAACAAGTAGACAATGAGAACAGACATGTCCATACACCCTTGTGTGTGTGTGTGTGTGTGTGTGTGAGAGAGAGAGAGAGAGTATGTGTGTGCGTGCGTGTGTGTGCATTTGAGTGAGAGCCTCTTATGGTGGTGGTCAAGTGTGCTTTGGGCCGTGACTTAGGCCTTGAAAGTAGAGCAAACTGGACCATGAAAAAGTTATACGATTACACACACACACACACACACACACACACACGCACACGCACACACACAAACAACACACCCTTCCCTCCCTCCCTGTCTCGGCAGCTCTCTGGCCCGTGAAAGTGAGAAGAGAAAACATAGGCTGTTGTAAATGAGAAATGCTCGTGCCTTATGCGATGGCGGTTGCTGATGTCAGCAACGCTCCACAGCGAATGTGTAAAGAATAGCTCTTGTTTGTTTAGTTAGCTGAAAGCATCACAGTGAATAATCAGCACAAACACTGTGCTATTGATTTGTAGTAAATATCACCGCCTACTGTATTCATAGAGTTTTCAATTAGTATTCTGCATCGCAGACCGTACCAGTGCTTTTTTTGCACATTAATTGTGTTCTTATATTTCTCTGTTTAAAAAAAAGACACTATTCACCTCTTACCCACGGCTTGAACACGCAATTATTCTGTGTATGGTGTCGAGCTAGTTGTGAAGCAAACCCACCTTGTATTCTGAGTGTTCATTGTGGATCAACATCTCCAGGCATTTCAGAGTGACATTGGCAGAATGAAAAATCAGTGTGTGTTTTCCGTGTGTGCGTGTGTGTGCGTGTGTGTGTGTGTGCGTGTGCGTGTGTGTGCGTGTGTGCGTGCGTGTGTGTGTGTGTGTGTGTGTGTGTTGATCTGAGGTGGCTGAGAGGGTCAGCTCTCTCCAGTATTAAGGCCCTGTCCCTGGACATGGGTCACGCTCCACCTCCCCAGAGCTCCAACCTGAACCTGCAGAGACGGCAAGCCACTTAAACATACACACACACACACACACAAAACACACTCAACACACTCTTACACTCCAAATGAGTCCCCATGGGACTACGTGTCTGCTGTCAGGACCTGCTGTTGCTTAGAGACTGGTCCCGGGGCAAAGCAGTCACACACACTCTTCCTCACTCTCCTGGCCTCGTTACACTCTTAGTAAGAATGATGATGGCACTCAGCTGCTTATTGTCCCTAAGCTTGAGTAAATATGTGCTTGTGCGTATACTAGGTGTGTGGTTTAACTACATTTGGTCGACGAAACAGAATAATTTTCCTAGACGATTCCCCAGCTCCCGTCTTTTTTTTTTCTGTCTAGTTCTGCCTCGAAAAAGAAAAGCATAAATCTAAATCAGCACATCAGTTCCACTTACTCTATATACGCACATGCAGCAACACAGTGTTACGCTCGCTGTCCTTAATGGTCGCGCCAGTAGTTTTATCACCAGAGTTCAGTAATTATACACAAGCGGAGCATTTTACTGAGATAAATCTGCTGGCTTCTTTGAGAACGGGGGGGAGTTCTTTATCTCGGCTTTTCACGCCTTCTTTCACCGAGATAACAAACATGTACACCCCACCATATGTGCTCCGAGATACACTCGGCGTGCGCGCGCATGCATGTTGGAAGATAAATAGTGGTTGTTGTCTCCTGTGCAGATGAATGGTGAATCAAATGTGCTGATTTGCCAAATGAGAGACCCCAAAAAAAAAGTGTTTACCAGCATTTTGTGAGTCATGAGCGCCCCGGTGACTAAACGCCGCTGTCGTCAGATATTTCAGTGGCCTAACCAGCACTTAGTGATTTAAGACCTCCGGGCGGCTCGCCTCCCTCAACTCCCTGCTTACCGATGCTGCAGCGATGCAACAGAGGAGCCTCTCTCAAGAGTGTCTCCCTCACAGTCTCACGTGCTTCACTTCCTCAATGCTGCCGCTGTTTAGCCGAATGTCCGTCAATTGCTCTCTGACGTTATTTTCCTCTTCCTCCCCGCAGCTGTACAGTAAACTGCGATGCGATGACCAGCCCGTTCTGGAGCACGTGGAGCAGCTGCTCGGCGAGCTGGGGGGCGAGATGGAGGAGAGGGAGGACGACCCGGGTCCGGACGAAGAGTTCGAACCCTGCAGTGACGATGAGGTGGACGATGCAGAGGCACCCATGGAACACTGACCACGCCCATGGCCCTGGTACTCTGTCGCCGTGTCTCCATTCAGGGGCTCTGGCCTTCGAAGGCGGCAATTTGAAGAGGGTCGGTGTCACAGCAGCACAACTTAGCCGTACTCATTCAAAGGCACCTGAAAGTGCAGCCATAAAAGATGTCCTTCCACTCCACACAACAGTGTGGCTCCACCCGTTGGAGATGCTTCCTGGCCTGACATATCCCACTTTGGACCATTTAGAAGCAACAACATCTCACATTTCATTTGTGATTCAGCTTAAAGGCGCAGTGTGTCAGATTTATGCGAAATCATTCATTAGAAATATCATTTAAAACCATGTCATGGTGGTTTATATAATCTCCAGGAATGATTGTTTCCTTGACCTTAAGATGAGACCTTGATATTCACATCTTTTCCTCTTCACGTAGGTAGCCATGACTCTACAGTAGCCCAGAGTGGACAATCTTAACACCTTTTTATTTTGATGACTTTTGAAGGCCACGGTAGGTTCTCCCCCATGCTTGAAAGGGAGGCATTAACTGTGCCACTAAAGCTTTAAAAACTCGTCTTCACTCCATCATCATTAGTCACCCAAAGAGCTTTCTTGCCTGTAGCTCTGTTGCTAAGCGACGACTGTAAGGGCGGGACAAGTTGGTGATGCAATGCTCAGTTGGCACCCGATCCTCCGAAGGATACAGCCCCCCAGTTGAAATACCTTTTGTGATTCCTGTCAACCCTTTGGTTTCTATGTAACCCCATGCTCTCTTAAGTGCCTTCTCACCACTTATCCCTTCACACCCATTCGTCAGTGAATATTGTAATTTGAAGATGAAATTCCAAGTGAAATGAGATGCACCGAAACACGCGTGGTAATAAAAGCTGCTGTCTCTCGAAGGTCAGTTGTCTGAATGTGCTTGTGTGAAATCGGAGCATCAGAGCTCCCCTTTATCACTCAGACCGTCTCATGTCAATGGAAACAAAACAAAACGTTCTGAGCTTTACATCTCAAAAGCAAAAACAATTTTCAATGCTTTTGCTTTCACAAACACCCACGCATGGTTTCTTTTACGTGAACATACAAAACGCACAAAGGCTACGCATTAATTACTTAATGTCCTCAGTTCAACAGAAGCAGGGTTTACCATCTCCAGTGAAGTGAAATATCTCATTGGCTTGTAAGCACTGTTGTCTACCAGCACGCAGTCGATGCTTTATGTCCAGAAAGTCTTTCTGCTTCCAATATATGTGCAGTGCTTGAATTTTTAGGCCATTCAGTTCATTCTCATGCTTTGGATTTTTCTCTCTCTCTCCTATTGTGAACTCATCGAATTCAACAAGACTCGACACAAAAGCGAGAATTTGACATCAACTTACGCAGCTGTGCTTTTCTATCTCCTCTGTTCCAAGCTGTTTTTCAAAATGTACCTTCTTTTTCACATCACAGCTTTTTAGAATTCTCCGACGGGGTTAGGGAGAGTAATGCCTCGGCAGAATAATGGGCCGAGGCTTTTCACGTCCTTTTTTATTTGCTACATTTTAGTGAAGAGGCAGAATTTGTACATCCGAGTAGTGGATGGATACACAAACAACTGCAACAATGAGGACAAAGATTATACCATTTCAACATATTTCTATAACCAAGAGCAAAGAAAACTCAACCTTAAAGACTTTTCACAGCACAAGAATCTTCTCTCTCTGACAAAAGACGCCCAACTGGAACATTTAGTAACCTTCATTTTAACTGTTGGATCCATTTATTCACAATACAACATTTTTTTATCCCCACTCTCAGAATATTAAGCAAAGTGAACTTGAGTAGAGCTCTTTCAGTGGATCAGCATTTGCTTGATGGAGAAACATGGTGCTGCAGCGATCAGCACCGATGCCACTGAGCACAAAGGTTGTTTCGCTCCATTCAGAGAGTCTGTCAGTCCTCTCCTGGTTTCTAAGACACGAGGGCTGAACTTGTGAGAACTCGAAGCTGTGTGCACAATTGTTTTGTGTTGCTCTGAAATTACTACTCTGAAACCCAAGCTGGCAAAGAACCAATGGATTTACATTTCTCGGTCTCGAGCTTCTTCGCTGATCTTGCTTCTCTATTTAGTTTGAAGTGTTTCGAGTCTTTCTGGAGCGGCACAGATGTGGTACAGATGTACAGGGGTCATCCGTGATTCCAACCTCATGTAAACACGGCGAGGAGAAGCCGGAAGGGGGTTCGGAAACTCCTCTGGAAATGTGATGCCAACAAGTCGACATAATAATCATAATTCTCGCGGTCTGCAGTCACCTCGACACGTAGTCACATATATTCGGAAAGGTGCACCGGGGGTCAAGGCACAGGAATCAGCCCTGGGCGAGATTATAGTTTGGCACCCTCCACGTGTCCGAGCGCACACACCAGCCCAAACATTAATGGACAACGGCCGTATGGCCGACCTTAAAGGTTGAATTGTTGATCAAACACGCCAACACACAAAACAAACACACTAAAACCACACGTGTAGTTATGAATGACGGTTCGTCTTAAGTTCATCTGCGTTGAATCAGACAGGAGATATGCGACAGGTGATGAGAGTGTAGGGAGAAGGTCCACGGTCGTTTGTATCTTGGTCTTACTTTCAGTGTCATCGGGCATCGGCTCCAGCTGCCCAACGTGACACTTGCAGTGCAAGGTTATTGTAAATGGATCGATGGAATGGAATGGTTCTGTTTGACTTTTTATACCTGATATTTTAACCTGAGATGCCGTCACCTGGGGCACTCAAGCTAGTAGACTTATAGGCTGTAACACTCTCTCTGTCTCTCTCTCTGTTTAACACACACACACACACCCACACACACACATCACAAAGTGTTTTTCCTTGCCTGGTAACCAACAACACTCCACAGTCAACACTGCGCAGCCTCTCTGAAGAACAACACTCTAAAAGTTAAACGGGGGCGTTATCTCAGATCCTGCCCATGATATCGCCCCAGCTGCAGGTTGTGAGACGTTCTCTCCCCCCTGACGCCTTCAGCTCGGCGACTGTTGCATGTGATGGGTAACGCAGTTCTATTTCCGTGCTAAAAAAAACAAAACAAAAAAAAAACGCCGCGAGATATTCTGAGCCTTTCTGAGGAATTTCACAACAGGTAAATGGGAGCATTATCTGAGATTGTGGCTCCTGATAGTGACCTGGCTGCAAAGGGATATGGGCCTGTTTGGGGATACATGGCTCCTGATACCATGAATTGTGCATTTATGCGTAAGGAGCGTGGAATGTAGCTCTGGAGAAAACTTGCAGATGTGTGTGTGTGTGTGTGTGTGTGTGTGTGCACGTGTGTTTGTGTGGTTTCATAGCTTAATGTGGTATGATGTGTTGTTATTTGTGTGCCAGGCTTTGCTCCGAAATATTCACGTCAGCAGTGTTTAGTCTGTGATAATGCAGCGGGAGTACAGGCCTTGGAGACTGGCTACCTGGAGCAATGCTGTCATCCAACATTTGGCTTGATAATTAAAATGGTCTCTGGAGTGTGTGTGTGTGTGTGTGTGTGTGTGTGTGTGTTTTCTATGTGTGTGTGTGCGCGTGTTCCAGCATGTGTCCATGCGGCTCATCTGCAGCGCTGTGAGATTAATGACTCCAGGGGTGAGCGAGCATCAGCGGTCAACCCCTCTCCGGTTATTCTGAGCTGACCCAGTGTGAGCGGGGGCCACAGTGGACAGCGGGCCCCCGGGTGATCGCAGAATCCTTGGCCACTCTCTCACCTGTGCATCAGCCACGGCACCGCAGGAATATTTTCACTTGCAGAGAGGGGGGGTGTGGTGGGGTGTGGGTGTGTGTGGGGGGGGGGGGGTGTGTGGGGGGGGGGGTTGCGTTTTCTTCACAAGGACACACATTCAATCACGAGGAAAGGACGCTCGGGGTCCGCGCCGCATTCCTCGCTGCGGAAGGAATGCCCAAAAAAAATGGCTCCGTTAAAAGAGAGGCCGAAATTACGTACGTGTGAATATAATCTTCCATGGCACAGATCTATAGAGGGACGTGGTTTTTCTGTTTTAGGTTCCGTCTGTCAAATTAACATGAATAAAAAAGAACACCTGAGTGTATGCACCGTTAATGCCTGGAGTGCATTCATCCATTAAACAGACTTGTCTTCTTTTACCTGTGTGTCATGCTATATCTGGAGACCCCAGCAGCATGTGTTCAGTCTCCAGGGAAACGTTACACATAATTAGTGTGTGTGTGTGTGTGTGTGTGTGTGTGTGTGTGTGTGTGTGTGTGCGTGCGCCAGTATGTGTTTTTTAATAATCGACAGTAATGAGATGAGCGGTGGGGAGAGTAATCCTGGATTAACAGCTTAAAAATGCATGTGTCGTCATAACAACATCCTGATTGGGATTTAATCATTCAAATACTGACACACACATACACATGCACACACAGGAACACACACACGCTTATTAACCCAGCAACCATCAATTGTCCGTGCATCAGATAAAGGAATGCTTCAGTGTGTGTGTGTGTGTGTGTGTGTGTGTCTGCGCGCGTGCGTATGCGTGCTGTGCCTCCTGTGTGTGCGTGTATCGTTGACTTAATTAGAGAGTTAAGCGGCAGGCTCCTCTGAAGGGATTAAGGGGGAAATTATCAGAATCTGGAGATTTAAAGCTGAAACCAGTTAAACGGAAACAGAAGGAGGGAGATCAGGAGAGGAGTCGGAGAGACGCTCCCTCTCCCCTCGCACACGCGCATTCACGTGTTTTACTTGTGCAAATTGTCCTCTCGAAATGACACCCGTCCTCTTCAGGTCCACTTCAATCCGCGTCAAGGTGCAGGAGGAATTCTTTCTGCCTCTCGGAGAGCGAGTGGCATTATTGAGTGAGGACAGAGGAGAGCTTTTATGGGTGTGGGCGAGGACGCGGGAAGGTGAGAAATATTCGGATGAATGGGACAAAGGGGGAGAGGCAGTGCTCGTCGCAAATCCATGTTTCACTCTTTATACGGGGGAATAAATGAATAATATAATAATGGCAGTGACGCCTGCGAGAGGCGGTGATTCACTTGTCCTTTCTCTTCCGCTGTGAGACTGTTTCCGCTGTGGGATGGATTTCCTGCAGCAATGGGCGGAAAAGGTTCCGAACCCACTGCGCGGCTGATGGATTGACTGAAAGGGTTAACACCCGCCGTGTTCCGAGGCCTTATACGGTCATTAAAAGGTGACGAGGCTTTTCTTAGTGGTCTTATTGGAGAAATGTCAAGAGTCTCGGCATCCATGGTTCTTACATTTCCTTCCTCCTCACTGCATCTGAGAATTGTTTTTGGTCAATAAGGCTGCTTTAGATGATCCAGCTGCCACTATTGTGCCGTGTGTGTGTGTGTGTGTGTGTGTGTGTGTGTGTGTGTGTGTGTGTGCATGGTAATCTTTGGTGGGAACATCTGTCCCTCAGAGATAACGTAACATAGGAATTTGCCATACTGTCTCACAACTCAGCATCACATCTCACTATTACAGCCCCTTAAATTACACCCTTTCACACCTGTGTGTGTGTGTGTGTGTGTTTGTGCGTGTATGTGTGCGCGCATGCATGTGTTCATGCATGTGCGTGCTCATGAATATCAGCGATGTGACCGCAGTGTCATGTCCCTGCCTGATCATGAAACCTCTGCGAGCTTTGAGTCCATTGTGCATTTTTCGATAGCAATGATCCCGACGCACAAACAGGCGTCTTTAACAAAGGCACCACGCACATACAGTGCGCACATAGACTGAAACTGAAAGTAAAAATAGGCCGTATTTTCACTAGATTAAAGTGCTTGTTCTGTTTTTGAATTATAAACAGCGATGCATCTTTTTGATGTAAAAGCTGGAAAGCGCCTGGAGCCTCAGCGTTGCATACATCACACCTGCAGCGACAGCCGAGTCTCCCGACGCATGACTGGTGACAGATTACTCTTTGAACTGCTCCTTTATGCCAGTTCAAAAGTTAACAAAGTAATACATCCTGCCCCCCCCCCCCAAAAAAAATCCACAAATACCGCAAAATAGCACGCGATTTAAGGTTAATGTGACTTTCCAGACATTTGACTATTCAGCAGAGGGAAACTTCTCCCCTCAGAATTTAAATTGCTCTGATCGTGAACGACCCGGGCTCTTTTCAACTTTATTTTCACCCCTAACTTTTGAATCTCATTTAGTGGCTCGGAATAGTCGGCCATCCTCTCTCTGTGAGCTGTGGAACTACAGAAAGAAAAGATGTAAATTGGATTGGAACAGATTCAGTATGTTACAGTCTGCCGCCACTAAAGAAAAGTTTTAATGAATGCCACAGCAGGAGAAAAGGTATAGGAAGGGCTTTCTTTGTGAAGTCATAATAACACTGTGAGGCACATGATTCAATGAAGGTCTGCGCTTTAGTACAAAAGCAGTCAAACACACAAGCATTGAGTGGGGTGGATGATGGGCTGGGGTGGGGGGCTGGGGTGTGTGTGTGTGTGTGTGTGTGTGTGGGGGGGGGGGGGGGGGGGGGGGGGGGGGGGGGGGGGGGGGCGTTGTGATGCTCAGTCAAAGGAGCCGGGGGATCTGAACGCAGCTTCACTGACCTGGATGAATCAAACACGCCCTTTCCCACTGGGCAACAAAACAAACACCCCATGGTATTAATTTGTTTTTGCGAAAATGGGAAGCGTTTAATCAGCATTCACACTCAGGTCAAGTGACTCTGTAACCGATATGGGTTTGAATGGGCTCCAGCACTCTGACCATCGACATGTTAAAGGTGCAGTGTGTAAGATTTTGGTCATTTTTGTTACTTCAAAAAAATATTACAAAACAATTACATATCGGCATTTTCATGAATTTATAATCCTCTAAATGTCGTATTTTTTTCCATTACCCTTAAATGAGCGGGTCCTCTTTACAGGGGTCACCATGTTTTTACAGTAGCCCAGAGTGGACATACTAAACATCTTTTGAGTTTTAATGAGAACTGAAGTCCAGGACAGGTTCTCCTGCATGATCAGAAGGGTGAGGTGATGGTTACAACATGCAACTTCCCCTCTAGATGTCACCAAATATTACACACTGCACCTTTTAAGCAGCCATGGATGTTTACATCAAGTTTATTTGTATCTATTTTATTCTAATGAATCATTGCAAGACATGATGATCATAATCATACCATTGTCACTGTAATGCTGCTCTGTACCTCATTGCTACCATATATCATCACACGCACCAATGACATCAGTAAAAAAAAAAAAAAAAATTCACTCCAAGGCAAACTAACTATGTGTGATGTGTTAATTGCCTTCTAACAGCTGGTGGACCTGAGTGTTCAAGTCCCAGATGAACCCAGTCATTCTAATGGGAGCGAGGCCAGAGAGAAACGTGTCGGAGGAGAGAGCGTGAAAAGACAGAGGAGAGATGGGAGCCGTCTCATTTACAAGGCTTTGCAGTTTATGTCAATGGATGACTTGGGTGGTGGTGAGGTTCTTGTGGTCCTGATCAATGCAAACTATGCCCGTGCACAATCTAACAATCGCATGTGGTGCCAATAAACGTGATCCGGCCCCTGCAGCGAGCTCCCGTCACTGACTGAGTGCCAGCTTTACTTCTTATACCTCATTAATTCACAGGCGCGATTGACTGAGGAAACCACTTCTCCATCATAAATCAACTCACACACTTTGTATGGGCACACACACACACACACACACACACACACACACACACACACACACACACACTCTCAGCCGCACCACCAGGGGGGCGAATCTCAAGGCTTAGGTAATGATTTAATCAGTCACTGACAGAAAGTTACAGTGGTATTGTGATTACAGCTTGGTGTGTGTGTGTGTGTGTGTGTGTGTGTGTGTGTGTGTGTGTGTGTGTGTGTGGGTGGGTGGGTCAAATTGTATTACTTTTTTAGTTTTGCAATGCTGTGTTGGTGATTTTAAAAGTTTAGTGTGTCAAATAAAAAAATAAAACATTTATAATCCTATGCGCAGAGATGGAGGAGAAATGATTGTACTGTATTGTTTTATCTGTGTATTATGAATGTAAACATTGTTGTTTACATGATCTTACACTCAGCCCTTTAAAATGTAGATCAGTTAGAGGCAGCCATGCACCACCACCATCATGTTTTTACAGTAGCACAGAATGGACCGACCGTGGTGAGTGTAATGACAACTAATGGCCACCATATAGGTTCTGGAAAGTGCGCTGAAAGGGGAGGGTGAGATGAGGGGCATTCAGCTGCAACATGCAACTTCACCACGAGATTTCACAGAGTCCTTCAGCCTGCACCTTTAATGCACAGGAATAGCAGAGAAGATGCGAGTGTGTTTTCGCTCTCTGACTGTCAGGACTGGAGGGCTGAGATGTTGCAGCACATTTGAATATCACGGAATCAAACTCTGGGATGAGAACATAGCAGTAGGGTGTGTGCCTGTGCGCGCGCGTGCGCGCGCGCGCGTGTGTGTGTGTGTGTGTGTGTATTTGAGCTGGAGAGAGAGAGAGGTGGAGATAGAAAGGTTTGATGCTGTAACAGCTGCTAATTATTGCTGCTCTATATTTCACACAGTCTGTTTGATCTCCTGTCCTGTGGAGACAGATAGGGATTCTCTGTCTGTGTATCTCACAAACGCACACAATCCTACACTCGGCACATGTGCATGCACACATATACACGTGCATGTATGCACACACAAACACACACACACACACACACACACACACACACACACACACACACACACACACACACACACACGCTCAGGGGTCAGGAGGAGGAGACAGAAGAATGATGCTCTAATTACTGAATCTCTGCAGGAGTTGACTTACATTTCTCGCCAACACCTCAGAACAGAGAGAGCACGCTTTGTCCCTTGTTTTTCTGTTGTCCAACCCCCCCCACCCCCCACCCCCCACCACCACCACCACCACCACCACCCCACACCCCCCCCAAAACCATCCAACCACCCCTCCATCACCATTACCACCCCCCCTTTGT
>JAFBJT010108014.1:58265-89474 GCA_016785325.1 Chascanopsetta lugubris | reverse complement strand
CTGTCGGAGGAGGGAAAACAGTGAATGAAAGAGTTTGAGACAAAGCAGGGAATCGTTTATATGATGTGGCTGAACTCGGAGGAAACCACAGACTGTTGTACAGTGTTGGACTCCACAAGGGAAGTGGATCCTCGGGACAATAGTGGCGTTGGAGCATTAAAGGTGCGGTGTGTAAGATTTTGTGACATCTAGTGGTTGAGTTCACATGTTGTGTCCATCACCTCAGCCTCAGCCTTCTGAACACGCAGGAGAAGCTGTGGTCGACTTCAGTTGTCATTAAAACTCAACAGACGTTTAGTACGTCCACGTTTACGACTGTAAAAACATGGCCGCCCCCGTAGAGAGGAGCCCCGTCTCATGTAAATATACAATCATGGGGAAATGTCAGTATGAAATTGTATTGTAATATTTTTAGAAGTGACAAAAAAAGACCAAAATCGTACACACTGCACCTTTAGAGCCACGTGAGGCGACAGCGTGAAGACCTCCCTCTTCATTTCCCACAGAGGTCGGGTGAAAACCAGCAAGCCACGCCCCCTTTTATCAATTAACCCGCGTCTGACAGTCCAACATCCGTCATGCCAGCGCTTTTATTTTGGCCACTTTTCGGCAACGTGGAGGACTGAGTGGCAGAGGGCGGCGTGAGGTCAGGTTTCCACGGCAACTGTCAACCTCCAATCCCCCTCCAGCTGAACGCCCTCTTTCATCGCCATGGCAGCAGAGAGGCCCCCTGTTTCCCAGGGGACGGGGGGAGTGCGGGAGGGAATGTGAGACAGAGAGAGGGAGAGGGCAAACAAGTTTTTGTGAAAACACAGTAATCCAATATGGCCGCCATTGTGTCCGGGTTAGCGGCGGCGGCGGCGGCGGAACCTCGTGTGGTGGGTGAGGGGAGGTGCAGCGGAGTGATGATTCACCTCCACTCCGCTGACATGACGTCATAGCGCCGAGGCTTTAGGGGGTTAAAGCGTTTGGGTGACACGTGGTGGGCATATCACCGCTCAGTGTGTCTGGGTGAGGGGTTCGATCGCCGTGGCAACCGCACACACAGACGCCGGGCGTCAAGTAGAGCCCGACCGAGCAGGTTCATTGAGTTAGTACTGACTTTTGTGAGTGTGTGGGTTTCGATAGCGATGGTACTTTAGGTGTTAAAGGTGCAGTGTGTTGTATTTCAGGCGCGAGCCGCACGCGGGACCGAAAAAGACCAGATGATAAAAGCATATCGCTCAAAATGATATTCATCCCGATCAGTATTGTTTATTAGTTTCTCCAATCTTTGACTCATCAGGTGTGTAATATCTCTTCTGTGTTTACAGGATAAAAATCAATATGTACATTAGACACCAAGCAGCTAACTCTGATGCTATCGATTCAGTTTTGTTGTGAAAAGGACGTTTTCTGGAGTTCAAACCTGCGCACAGGAACTTTCAAATGTATCAGTGCAGAACTCTGAAGCTTATTTGTGATGCCAGGATGTAATGAACCCTCCTTTGCATGTTTACTGGTTGATTGATTAGTCGACGATTATTTGATTGATCATAAAAAAATGCTCCATTCTATCATTTCCAGTTGTTTATTTGAAAAACATGTGAAATGGAATGACGTTATTGTGTGTTGCAGTGGATCTGCTGCCCCCTGCAGGAGACAGGTGACAGGCTCGTCAACAGACCCAATTCAGTTGGTTATGTATTCAATTAGTTGTTAGTTTAAAGGTGCAGTGTGTAAGGTTTGGTGGCATCTACTGGAGCCGTAGTTCGCCGAAAAGTCTGAACCAAACTTTGCATCACTTTGTGTGTTTCAGACCTGGACAGCCTCCGCTCTCCCCTGCTGTGACTCTCCCACCCTCCGCCCTCTGCCGCCCCTCTCCTCCTCTTCCTCCTCCTCCTCCCCCCCTCTCCCCCCTCCTCTTCTTCTCCCCCGTTGTCTCACCTCCCTTCTCCTGCTCCCTCCCCGTCGGCCTCCAAGATAGATTCCCTCAGGAGCAAGGTTGACCTGCTCAAGCTGCCCCTGGCTCTCTCCACCAAGTCCATCTCTGAGCGCAAGAGCCAGCTGGGCGGAGTCGGCGAGCAGCGCGGCACGGGGGGAGGAGGAGGAGGCGGGGCCCGCAAAGCCCGCTCACCGCCCACCCGAGACATGGACAACGAGTCGCAGTACTCGGGCTACTCCTACAAGTCCTCGCACTCCCGGAGCTCCCGCAAACACAGGTGGGCGACCTGCGTCAAGCGGTGGTGACATATTGGTTCGTGTATCATTTCACTCAGTGTAATGTTATTGTGTGTGTGTGTGTGTGTGTGTGTGTGTGTGTGTGTGTTGTCCAGGGACCGGAGGGATCGCCATCGTTCAAAGAGTCGAGATGGCAGCAGTCGTGGAGACAAGTCGGTCACGATCCAGACGCCCGGGGAGCCGCTGCTCGATGCCGAGTCGACCCGCGGAGACGACAGGGTGAGTCGATATTCGACGACCTTATTTAATTTTCAGGTTTCTCTTTCAGTGACTGAAGATATAAGATATAAGATGTTGGATCTGTAAGTGAAGAAGAACGTTCTTCATGAGGTCAGGGGGTTTTGTTTGGTGATGTCTCTCTGCAGACGCCACGTGGACGTAAACGACATGGGAAATAAATGGGCAGAGGGCTTTGTTTTTATTTTCATGTCACTGGGAATGAGTCAGTAAATGATCTTTTCAATAAACAGAAAATGAAACGGCCAACAGAATTTTTATTTTTTAACATTTCGAAGCAAAGACGTTGATTATTTGCTCTTTCGTGTCTTTGAAGAGCAGTTTAGCCTCATTTCTTTCTTACTCTTATTCTCATTATTCTGTATTTACTATCATTTTGAATCATTCAATTTTAAGCGCAAAATCGTACGAAGCTTGCATTTTCCTCACCATCCGTAATTCCCTTCATCCTCATTCGGAGCCCCGCCTCCTAGTGGTCACTCTGAAAACACCAGACAGTTGAAAAATCATCCGACTCACCTCTGCCTCTGCCGCCTCACAGGACGACAACTGGGGAGAGACCACCACCGTGGTCACCGGCACCTCGGAGCACAGCATCTCCAACGAGGACCTCACGCGCGTCTCCAAAGACCTGGAGGAGACCACTCCGCTGGAATGCAAGCGCTTCATCGGCCCGGCTCTGGGGGGCTGCCTGAGCTTCTTCGCCCTGCTCACGCCGCTGGCCTTCCTCATCCTCCCGCAGGTCCTGTGGCGCGACGCGCTGGAGCCCTGCGGGACCCCCTGCGAGGGCCTCTACGTCTCGCTGGCCTTCAAGCTGCTGGTGCTGCTCATCTCCTCCTGGGCGCTGTTCCTCCGGCCCACCCGCGCCACCCTGCCCCGCTTCTTCGTCTTCCGCTGCCTGCTGATGGTGCTGGTCTTCCTCTTCGTGGCCTCGTACTGGCTCTTCTACGGCGTGCGGGTGCTGGAGCCCCGGGAGAGGGACTACAGGGGCATCGTGGAGTACGCCGCCTCGCTGGTGGACGCCCTGCTCTTCATCCAGTACCTGGCCCTGGTGCTGCTGGAGGTCCGACACCTGCAGCCCGCGTTCTGCCTCAAGGTGGTGCGCAGCACCGACGGGGTCAGCAAGTTCTACAGCGTGGGCCATCTCAGGTTAGTGGGAGCCAACGCCCCTTTTCCCCTTCCCTCCATTTATGGGTGTTGATTAAAGGTGCAGCGTGTAGGATTCGGCGGCACCTAGAGGTGAAGTAGCGTGTCGTGTCCTTCGCCTCGCCCGCACCCTTCGGTCATTCAAACTTAAACGGTGTTTAGTACGTCCACTCTGGGCTACTGTAAAAACATGGCCGCCCCCGTAGAGAGGACCCGCTCCTCGTGTAGATCTGCATGATTGGGCTCATTTGAAGGTAATGGAAAAAAATGCAAGATGTAGGTGATTAAAAAAAGCATCAGTATGTTATTGTTTTGTAATATTCTACCAATCGATGTGGTGAATCTTTTAAAGGGCTGATACTGTGGATCTTTTACTTCATGTAAACACACACAGACCAGATTATAGACACGGGAACCTGCTTGTAAATAATATACATGACCCACTATTTCACCTCCACTTCCTGTTGCTGTGTTTGTAGTATCCAGCGAGCGGCCGTGTGGGTGCTGGACCGTTACTACAACGACTTCCCCGTCTACAACCCCGCCCTCCTCAACCTGCCCAAGTCCATCCTGTCCAAGAAGATGACGGGCTTCAAGGTTTACTCCCTGGACGGTAAATACAAGCTGCTGTCAATTTCAGTTCTACCAACGGGAAAAAAAACAACATATTTCTAAACGTAAATGAACATGAACTGGACTTCTATCGAGAACGGGGCTGTCCAAACGCTGGCCCGAGGGCCGGTGCTTTATTGGCCTGCAAAACATGTTTGAAAAATAATTTCATGAAAATATATTGAATAAAAAAAGGGTTTTCAAGGTTTTAAAATGTGTGTTTTATTTTTAGAAAGCACCACCAATAACTCCACGGGTCAGTCCCGCGCCATGATCGCAGCCGCCGCCCGGAGGAGAGACAACTCCCACAACGAGTTTTACTACGAGGAGGCGGAGATGGACCGAAGGGTTCGCAAGCGCAAGGCCAGGTGAGGAGCCCGGCCAGCGAATGGACATATGAAGAGAGGCAACACACACACACACACACACACACACACACACACACACACACACATTACCACACCTTTAATGGCCGCTCTCATTGTTATGATCCTACGAGGAAACACATGCAGCTGCTGAAACACTTTACTTCATCGATTTTTGATATGTATTTTTATGAAGTTTATAATCCTTAATCTCCAGTGTCCATGGCTTGTTCCTCGTGTTGACGTTTTCTGGATGCTTGCTCATCAAACTGAAACTTGTGAACCAGATGTGTCAAAAACTATTTTGGAAAATGTCTTCAAATTGGGGTCAAATGTTGAAATTGACTCGGGGAGGAAGTGATAAAAATATGGTTATGGCTACATGTTCTGGCAGTTTCTTGTAACTCCCTGAATGGAGAGATTTGGATGTTGGAGGTCAAAGGTCAAGGTAGCTCAATGTCAGGGAACCTTTAATATTCAGCACAAAGATTCACTTCAGTCGGAAATCAGTCGGATTTATTAGAAAAAGGTCCAAATCAGCTCGACACATCACAGGTCTTTGGCCTCTTGTGACTGAACGTCTTTCAAATTGTGAACCCTTTTCTCTCATTTCAAAAAACAAAACAAATGCAACATCACAGGTAAAGATTGCTTTGATCTTATATGATTATTAGATTTACAATACAGTCCAATGATATACCATGTTGTGGTGTCCTCTCCTCAGGCTGGTGGTGGCGGTGGAAGAGGCCTTCACACACATCAAGCGCCTCCACGAGGACGAGGCGGCCTCGTCCCCCAAACACCCGAGGGAGGTGATGGATCCGCGGGAGGCGGCGCAGGCCATCTTCGCCCCCATGGCCCGGGCCATGCAGAAGTACCTGAGGACCACCAGGCAGCAGGCCTTCCACAGCATGGAGAGCATCCTCACACACCTGCAGTTCTGCATCACGCACAACATGACGCCCAAGGTCAGACGCCACACGAAACCCTTCCAGCTGGACCTTTAAAGGTGCAGCCTGTCAGACTTTGGTCAATTCTGTCTAAAAATGACCCAGAAGATTTTATATACTGACATTCTCATGAATTTATAATCACTTTTATTTGTTCTCATCACCGGACAATGAGCCCGTGAATGTTTATTTACATGAGGAGTGGGTCCGCCCTACGGGGGCGGCCATGTTTTTACCGTAGTGAAAGCGGACGTACTAAACATTTTTTTTAAGTTGACTGAAGTCGACCACAGCTTCACCTGCGCGCTCAGAAGTGTGAGGTGATGGATGCGACATGCAACTGCGCCACTGGGTGTCACCGAATCGTACACACTGCACCTTTAACCAGAGTTTCTGGGTTTGCACAAAATCCAATACATTTATTCCACTGAGTGATTTTAGGTCTTTACCCCCTCAGGCTTTCCTGGAGCGCTACCTCAGCCCCGGCCCCACCGTGCAGTACCAGCAGACGAGCGGCAGGGGGCGCCAGTGGACCCTGGTGAGCGAGGAGCCGGTGACCTCGGCGCTGCGCCAGGGCCTGGTCTTCTCGCTGCGCCGCGTGGACTTCTCCCTGGTGGTGACGGTCACGCCGCTGCCCTTCCTGCGGCTGGGCGAAGAGTTCATCGACCCAAAGAGCCACAAGTTCGTCATGAGGCTGCAGTCGGAGACCTCGGTGTGAAGGCCACGCCCCCTCAACGCCCCCCCCCCCATAACCTCGCCCACCCCATAACCTCGCCCTCTCCCCTCGTGCTCGCTCTGCGCCGGATGTGCGGGACACGTCTCGTCCAATCATTCCTCAAGAAACAAACCTGACGAGCGTTTCACACACACCCCTGCCCCCCCGCCCCCGCCCCCGCCCCCCGATCACGACGGACGGATCAAACTGTGATCGGATCGACGATTGTCTGAACCCGGAAACTATTGGATGCCTTGACTCGTGTCTCTCTCGCTTTTTGACGACAAACTGTCAAAAACAACAACAACAACAACAACAACAACAACAACAAAAGTCCCCTGTGTTTTGAATGGAAGGGACTTTCTGAGTTTCAGAGGCCTCTTCTCTCGCTGTAACCACTGGACTACTTTACTGTGCTGACTGGACGCCTTCACCCCCGCAGGAGGACGATGACGCCACACGTGTCACTTCCTGTCTGTGGGGGGCGCGAAGAGCAGGTCGCCCGGACCGGAGCGCGGCTCCGTACCACTGCCTTTAGTGTGCGTTTGCTCTGCGATGACGAGGACTGTTCCTTTGTTCTGCATCAGCGGACGCGTGGCGTGTTTTTCTCACTCGTACTCTCAGAATGTAGCATCATGTGCATTTCACTCGTTTTTGCTCCTCCCGTGTTTTTTAAGTGTAAAGAAGAAAAGGAAGAACATTCCTCAGTCGTTGCTCCGCCAGACTGTACGGTTCATTGTTTGTTTTTGTTTTTTTTAAATATGCAGCTTTAGTTTTATTCTACACTGGCATTCTCTTGTTTTTACCTTTTGATATTTCGATTCTAACAGGAAGTATAAACACCTGGTGTTAACATGCGACCTGGAGCTCAAATCCCATGTTTGTGTACATTTCTCTTATTGTCAATTGATCCCACAAAGTGAAATATTTTAATAATATGATGTTTGATACCGTTCTCTGACCTTTTTACTTCCAAAGCTGCAAAAAACAGCCTCTCACAGAAGCTCAACATGCATTTTTAATGGAACAATGAGTATGAATCCTCTAGTGGTGAGGTTGGGAATTGCAGCGGGTAACTGGAAACCGGCTCTGGAAACCGGAAGTAACAAGATTCTTTTGTGTTTCTTGTTGTTTTCCCTCATGATGTCAACTTTTCATCAACAAAGAGGAGTTGACCCTTTATTCAGTTTGACTCCGATGTCCATTGTCAAGCCGGGAAACTAAATTGCCATCTTTGCGTCAACCGAAAACGTCATCAATCTAAATGTTGACACCAGATTAGAGTGGGAGCTGGATTGAGATTACACCAGGTGTAGACGTGTTAACACCAGGTGTGAATGGGCTCAATTCCGTATGTGAGGACCTCAGAACTAATCAGGCAGCTGTAGTGAAACTATGAGTCGCCGCCTCATTCTTAGGGTTTGTTTGTTTTCATGCAGGTTTGCAAAAAAAAAGAAAAAAAAGAAAAGGAAAAATAATCCCAAAAAATCCAGACGTGTGATTGTAAATCCAGGCTGCAGCTCGTCTGCAGCTGTAGCGCATCACCGCCTCGCCTTGTGCCACGAGCTGCAACAAGCACAGTGAACGAACACGCTGCCTCCTTCCTCTATCCGCCTTACACACACACACACACACACACACACACACACACACACACACTTCAGATCGACCTTTAATATCCACGCGATGTGTCTGACATTTCATCCGAGTGATCAAAATGCAGATTTGTTTTGTTTTTGAAATGCATGCTAGTTATTTCAGGCTCCAAAGCTTTTTTTTTTTTTTTTTTAAAGAATAACAACTCGTTTTCTATCGTTTTTTTTAAAGGTGCCTAAATTAAGACGATGCAATTTTTCTGAATGTTTTTACTTTTGAAAAAAAAAAGAAAAAAAAGCAAGTGGCTTGTAAAAACTTTGTAGATTTGTCTTGTATTTTCTTTTTTTTGTAACTGTAGCTTGTATAATGTACTAGGCCATTTTTTCCGATATTAAACCATTTATTCCTTGTACGTCCTCGTATCTCGCAATTCATTCTAAAGGTGCAGTGTGTAGGTCCGTTTTTCATTGGCCCGCTGCTAATTCTAGAAATATAATGGAATGTGGCCCACACATGGAACTTGACTGACTGGATTATCACTGGAGCTGACATTTATTTTGGTAACTTTAGTCGAGGCCCAGACTTTTGTGTGTTTATCTGAACCTTTGGAAGCCTCGAGTCATCATTAAGACTGGAAAGGTGTTTTTTTCCAACATGGCCGCCTCCATAGAGAGGACCTGCTGCTGATTGCGGTATGAAGTTTGTGTATATATCGAAACAGCATGATGATGATTTTTCATTGCATTTCTATCAATGAAGATGAAAGGAAGATCAAAGGGGGGGAAATGTGGAAAGAATGACACCATTAATCTGACACACTGGCCCTTTAACTATTTAAAGAAGCGATGCAGCAGCAGAGGAAACAGACCTCATGTCCTCATGCTGATGTTTTCATCCTCTGACATGTTCTCAGGATGATTTCACTCTTGACAGTTTCTCTTCCCTTTCTCTTGTGTAGAAATAGAGTATTTCGCAAGAGGAACATGTCTGGGTGGGGTGGGGGTGGGGGTGGCGGGGTGGGGGGTGGTGTCATGAAGGGGGGGGTTGTTGTTTTGGGAGTCATGTGGTTTCAGAACGGACAGAGAACCGTGGACTTCCTGTTTTACTGCTGCCTCCTCTGTTCTACGCTTCTCGTGAAGACGCCTCGTCCACGACGGCAACAACCCAGATCAGGTACCGGTCTTTATTTGATTATGACTTTGAGCTGCTGCCTGTGATGATGATGAAGATGATGAGGATGAAGATGATGATGAAGATGTTGTTTCCCCTGCAGGCGCCATGAACGTTTGTTATATTCTGGACGGGCTCCTCGTCCTGTACGCCGTGGTTCTCACCTTCCTGTACTGCAGACTGAGGGTGAGATGTGAAGGACGACGGGTCCGATTTCACCTGTTAGAAAAGATCAAAGAAATTCATTCATTCACTCATTCAAAATCAATGTAAACACTAGAAAGGTGTTTATCGGAGTCGATGTTCCACCAGTCTCTGATCTTCTCTGTGTTTTTACATGTAGATGGATTTTTTATATTTCTCTCATTGATCGTTGATCAATAATTCTCTGGATTATGCAATGTATATATTTGAAAGGTATTCATAATAATAGTTATAATAGTTCTTGTGGCACTTTTATAAAATAGAAAAACTGAAACCAGATTAGTGTCACTGTGTCTCTTATTCTTCATCATCCATCGTGAATTTAAGATGAATTTTAATGTGAATATTTTGTGACATTTTCTTGTTTTTTTTAAAAACTTTTTTAAAAACTTTTTTTTTACAGATGCAGTCACTTGACAAACCACCGAATACAAACAAAGAGGTAATAATCATCTTTGTGATTTTTTTAACAACTAAACTCGTCTCTTTCATTTCCTGTGAGCTCTCAAGCTGACCACCAACCTACATTACTAAACACACACACACACACACACACACACACACACACACCCCGAAAAAGTGTTATATCCTCCTTTATCTTTCAAACGTTTAGAGAAACAATTGACTTAAATATAAATTAAACCAACATAAAAAAAGAAGATGATTTGGAGCAAAATCAGGTCATGAGGTTGTTTATATGTTTATGAATAAACAGCCTCAGGTCATGTGATCATTACTCTGAACTGTGCTGTTTCCACAGAAGCAGCCGTGTGAGGAAGGAGTCTACGCGGTGAGGCGCTTTTTCAATTCAGTCACGTCTTAAATGTCACAGGAAGGAAAATACATACTAAACCTTATTTATTGTGTGTGTGTGTGTGTGTGTGTGTGTGTGTGTGTGTGGTGCAGGGCCTGTACTCTCCGAGCAACGACGTCTATGAGACCATCAAGACAAAGAAGTCGTTTGCCTGATGAACACGCTCATGTTTTTGTTTTGACCTTTGACCTTTGACCCCCGGCCTTAGTTACGCACATTTGATTTGATCTTAGTTTCTTTGGTGGAATAATAATAGTGATTATAAAGATAATTATTTAAAAAAAACCTCAAACTCACTCAGCATGTGATGTTAAAACCGCTGTTGTGGTGTAAATGTGTGTGTGTGTGTGCGTGTGTGTGTGTGTGTGTGTGTGTGTGCTGTTTTTGCTGATGTCATGTTTTCTCCTTGTTTTGCCTCATTCAAAGATGTTTCATCACTTCACTGATAAAGTGATTCAACGTGACTCATGTACCATTATTTCCATTGTTTTGATGAATATATGAACATGATCATCCACATGCATGAACTGTGAACATGACTCTGGAGTTGATGTCGTGCATCCAAAACTTTATTTAAAAACACAAAAACAAAAAACTGTTAAGTTAATGAATTCACCAACTTTTGAATAACAACACCTGGTCAGTGTGAGCTGATAAACCCTTCACACTGCACCTTTATAATAAACCACTGAACAACGACCGGAAAACACTGAGTTCAAATGACGTCATGTCTCCGTTCAGGCAGCAGGGGGCGACCACTCACCGTCTCCATGGAAACTTTGATTATGTCACAATGTGGCTCTGCACCGTTTCCCCTCAGGCCACACACACATTCAATACACACACCTACACACACACACACACACACACACACACACACACACAGACACACACACACACACCCTAAAACTTGCGACACCCTCATGAAACAAACAGAGGCCCTGAATGCACCACTCACCTGTGTATGAGTGTGTTATATTTCCAATTTGCACACATGCAAGTGTTAAAGGTCCAGTGCACAACATTTGAGTGACGTCATCGTTGTTTTTTTATGACTCTAGAATGAGTTTTAATATAGTTTTACAGCAGGAGCAGCTCCTGTCCACTAGAGGGCTAGTGTGTACTGTGTGTGTACTCTGAGTACTCTGTGTACTGTGTGTGTACTGTGTGTACTGTGTGTACTGTGCAGGTAGAACATACTTCATAAGTCCATCAACTGTACATACATGGAGATGGAGCCCAGGTAAACAACTGTCTGTGTGTGTGTGTGTGTGTGTGTGTGTGTGTGTGTGTGTGTGTGCGCGCGTGTGTGTCTGTCACGCTATCCCTGTCTGTGTGTTTTGGAATATTCATGATAGGTTCAAGATCACCTGGGAAATTACAGCTCAAGTGACGCCTGCAGGTGATGAGTTGTTGTAACATTTTATTCAGGTATATTTATTTGTATTTGATTATGAATAATAGAAAAAATAAAAATAAGAAAAAAATAAATGAAATAAAATAGAATGAAATGAAATAAATAAATCCAATCACCTTCTATATTTGTTGATGTAGAAAATAAACATGTAGATTACAGCTGTCATATAATCTACATCATGTGAATCCAGTGTTTAATCCAGTCTTTATTATTCTACTTCATATTATTTCAAATGAAGCTAAATATGAAAATACTGTTGACACTGTGAATACTGTTGTGTGTACACAGCACCACGTGTGATTCAGGACTTCCCCACAGAATACTCTTTTAGATCAAGTATTTATAATTTGATTTGTTCACTTCTTGTCATATAATGACTTTTAGTAAATTACTAACAAATAGAGAATAAAGTGCAGATATTTGTTGATGTATGTGGTGGATTATAATGACAATAATAATAATAATAATAATAATAATAATAATAATAATAATAATAACAACAGTACTATTACCACTTTTAACATGTACGAGATGATTTGCATGTTTAGATCAACTAGTTTTGCTTAAGTAGAAACTTGTCCAGCAGTATTTAAACGTAGCAGCAAATGTGGGCGTGTCCTCCAGCTGCAGTGGGCGGGGCCTGTGCAGACAGGTGAACGGCACAGTCCGACAGAGCGGCTGAGTGTCCGTGACAAACAGGCTGATCTCTGTTTGCTGTCTGGAGCCTTTTCCTTTCTGTTTCTTCTTCTTCGTCTTCTTCTTCTTCTTGTCGCTCAGACGTTTACTGACTCAACTTCCTGTTTGTTTATTGGACTTCCTGTCCGCTCAGGTGTTCCTCACCTGAGGCCTCAGCATGAAGCTCAGGTCTCCTCTCAGCAAACTTCATCCCGGAGCCGCAGATCACTTCACCTGTGACTGAGGGGGAAACACCTGCTGCTGCTGCTGCTGCTGCTGCTGCTGCACCTGGGCAACTTCATCCAACATGGCGGCTCATCAATAACACGAGCCCCGGCACGAGGAGCAGGAGGAGCAGGAGCAGGAGGAGAACTTTTTCATTGTCACTTTTTATTTCGTATCATTTTGATTGAGGTTTGAGGAGCAGAGATGGAGAGTGTGAAACACCTGCTGCTTCTCTTTGGTGAGTTTTCACTTTCATTGATGAGTTATTTCACCTGTGTTGAACTTTACTGCGCGTAATAACTGCACCTGACCTCAAACACGACTTTCACGTCAACACGAACACACCGGAAGTATGAATCTGTTCGGGAACTGAGGCTGAGGCTTTCTCTCATCGAGTGTGTGTGTGTGTGTGTGTGTGTGTGTGTGTGTGTGTGTGTGTGTGTGTGTGTGTGTGTGTGTGTGTGTGTGTGTGTTCTCTGTTATGACCCGGATCAGAAAATGAAATGAGCCACATCCGCTCATATTCTGATTTGCACCATGTGGCCAAAAGTATATGGACACATCTGATTGTGTCTCATAGTTTTGGTTTGTTTAACTGATTCAATATTTATATATTTTTTTTAAATATACAGATGAAAGTAATTAGGATGGTAGAGTATGACTCGTTGTATGTGTGATTAGAGGCCAAAAGTATATGGACACCTCTCATCACAATCCAAGCAGAATGGGAAATGATGTGTCCAAATACTTTTGGCCATATATTCTGTTCTGTGATGTGTTGCCAAAAAATGTGTGTGCTCCTGTTGATAATGATCAACGTGGCCAAAAGTATGTGGACACACCTTCATTAAGTGGCATTTAGCCACAGCTGATTGACACGTTTAGGTTCTTGGCCAATACATTTCCCATAGATCATCAATGTGGTCAAAAGTATATGGACACCTGGTTGTTGGGCCACTTGGTACAATAGAAGGGTGGTGTCCAAATACTTTTGCTCATTCATCATATACTGATGATGATGGTGTATTAGTTTTAATGTTAATGGTGGTCGAAAGTATTTGGACAATAGTTTGCAGCTTGTTGCAGCATTCTCACAGGAGGTGTCCAGATACTTTTGGCCGTCTTGTATTTTGTATGATGAAACAACATAATGGACTTCAGTGGATGCATCATGATTGAGGTCAAAAGTAAGTGGACACCTCATTCTTTGTTTCCAGGTCTCTGATTTACAATGTAGGTCAACTTGGGACCGATGTGTCCACATACTTTTGGCCATATGTTCTTTGGACAAACAGCATGCATGTGTGTTCCTTATGATCACGATCAACGTGGCCAAAAATATAGGGACACACATTTGCAGGAGGTGTCCAGATACTTTTGGCCATCCTGTGTTCTGCACGACACAACCTAATGGATTGCACTGGATAAGTCATGATTGTGGCCAAAAGTATTTGGACACCTCCTCCTTCTGCTATCCATCATGTTTTTTGAGGCCTTGCAGAAGTACAGTTTGATTTAGTGACACCTAGTGGTGACGTTGCACACTGCACCTGACTATGAATGGCTCTGTGGAAAAGCCTGACATGCACATATCTGAATTGCCTGTGGCTGTAGGAAGATGTTGTACAACAGCACATAGGTTGTTATCTACAGGTGTCCAAATACTTTTGGCCAAGTGTCTGGCTGTGTTTGTGCCTGCATGGGAGACGCAGCGTCAGAGAATGCAGCTCGGCCACATTCTGATACTCAGAATCAGAGCTTCTTCTCACTTCCTGTGCGCGTGTGTGTGTGTGTGTGTGTGTGTGTGTGTGAGTGAGTGTGACTCAGTGGGGTCACGGGTTCGATTCCTCTAAAATGATCGATCCCTCCTCTCACCTGAAGCCGCACCTGCACTCACTGCCAGTGTCAGAGAGGGAACAGGAAAAGCCTGAATGGCTGCCTTGTGACATTCAAGTGAAGTGAAGTGAAGTGTGTGTGTGTGTGTGTGTGTGTGTGTGTGTGTGTGTGTGTGTGTGTGTGTGTGCGCCCGCGCAGAAAAACAGTTTTATTAAAGGAATGGTGTGTAAGATTTAGGTGATATTATTTCTATTTTATTATATTTTTATTTATATGGGTACTATTTCGAGTGAATATTGTCAGTGGCCAAAAGTATGTGGACAGATCTGAATGGTTTTGGTTTGTTTAAATGATTGATAGTTTTTAATTTTTAATTTATAGAAATGTAAGTAATTCAGCTGGATGAGAATGATCAGTGTGGGTATGATTAGAGGCCAAAAGTATATGGACACCTTTCATTACAATTCAAGCAAAATGGGAACTGATGTGTCCATATACTTTTGGCCTTGTATTCCTTCATGTTCTGGCATTCAACTGCAACATGCAACTTCACCACCACCAACACCAGATGTCACCGAATCCTACAGATCCCACCTTTAATTCCTCTCTTCCTTTAGAAGGTCACATCACTGAGCTGCTTTGTTGCTCACATTTGAACCTGTCCTTGTTTCCCATCCACTGTGTGTGTGTGTGTGTGTGTGTGTCACTGTTATCAGTGTGTGTGAGAGAGAGTCAGTGTTATCTGTGTGTGTGTGTGTGTGTGTGTGTGTGTGTGTGTGTGTGTGTGTGTGTGTCTAATCATTGAGAGAGTGTGTGTGAGAGAGAGAGTGTGTTATCTGTGTGTGTGTGTGTGTGTGTGTGTGTGTGTGTGTGTGTGTGTGTGTGTGTCTAATCATTAATAAGAGTCATGAATCAGTAACAACTCCTGAAATCAGAAGGGCAAATGTTTGATTTTTTTCTGTTTGCCTTGTTGATGTGTTTCTCACTCACACACACACACACACACACACACACACACACTTCTCTCAGTCCCACGGTTCCATGTGATAAAGTCACAGTCAGACTGAGTCATGCATCGATCTGATGGTGACACACACACACACACATATACGCATACACACACACACACGTCACTGATAATGAGGCATCAAAGGCAGTTGCCGCCTTTTTTCCCACCAAATGTTTTGGAGTCTCTTTAAAGGTGCAGTGTGTAAGATTTGGTGACCTCGAGAGGTGCGGCTGCATGTTGCACTGCACCTTTAATCAGCTGAAATATTTACTGGAGTAAAGGTGGTCCTCACAAAGACATAAGAACACACACACACACACACACAGATTTAAGCCCCTCCCTCTCCTCCTCAGCGTGCGTCCTGGGGGACTTCGTGGATCCTCCTCAGCCCGACTGGAGGCTCCGCTCCCTGGCCGAGACCCAGACCCGGCTCCCCTGTCGGTACCGGGCGGAGGACGGGGGGAAGGTGGTGCAGGTCACATGGTACAAGGAGCTGGAGGACGGCAGCAAGGACCAGATCATCACCGCCCACTTCATGGAGGGTCACAAAGGTGGGCCGAGCTCCCAGAGAAGAACTTTAGCCAACCGTGCATGTGCAGTGTATCAACCGCAGGGGTTAGCCAAAATATGCTTTTATTTTGAAATGCTTCTGTTTCCGTTCAATCAAAAAAGAATAAGCAAATTCATATGTAGTTGAATCAATGGAATTGAAAGAACAAACGCTTTATTTGCCTTCAAAATAAAAGTCCCACTTTTCTAATCCGCCGGCATTCGTTTCCAGGGCAATTTCCACTTCGTATTATTAATTAATGAATTAATTCAAATGGACCGGTGATGTCGACGAAACAAAACGATTTTCAAATACGTTTTTAAATGATTGAATTAAACGTTGAATCATTTTCCTGACGCACATTTGATAATGAACTGATTTTGATAAAAACTACAAAGTTTGATTGGCCCCCGGTAACAATCTGTGTTTCTCATGTGGCCCCTCCCCCCTGGATCAATAACGTGTGTGTGTGTGTGTGTGTGTGTGTGTGTGTGTGTGTGTCCTGTCAGAATTCGGCCGGTACTCGGGCCGTGTGAGGTTCGAGAGCAGCCGCCCGACGGACGGCGACGGCGCGCTGCTCCTCCCCGTCACTGAGGAGTCGGACGAGGGCAGATACACCTGCCACTTCTCCACCTTCCCCAACGGCAACTTCGAGAGGCACATCACCCTCACTGTGTGGAGTAAGACTCTTCATCATCCTCCTCTTCATCACCCTCCTCTTCATCATCTCACTGTCCCTAACCCTCACTGTGTGGAGTAAGACTCTTCATCATCCTCATCCTCCTCTTCATCATCTCACTGTCCCTAACCCTCACTGTGTGGAGTAAGAAGCAGCTGTTTGTGTCACATCCATTTTCCTGATCTCAGGGAACAGATGAGTGGGACTCGACCTGCTGTCCCTCTGATCCACCTGCTCCTCTCCTGTAATATCCTCGTATCTTAGAGAGAGATAACACAGGATCCTCTCTGTCTGCCGCTCTCTCTCCTCTTTACCTTATTTATTCCCGTAAGACACGCGTGTGTGTGTGTGTGTAGGTGTGTGTGTGTGTGTGTGTGTGTGTGTGTGTGTGTGTGTCAGCTGAAGCTGCTAATGGGAGCAGAGAGTGAAGTATGTCGTGCCCTCGCTCACCGTGGGATCTGCCGAGTCAGCACCCGAGGCATTCCAGAACCGGTTTGCCAACAAGTTAATGTATCATGCAACACACACACACACACACACACACGCACACACACGCACACACACACACACACACTGAGAGTGTTGGCTCTGTTGCTGTGTCATCGTCCTCTGACTGGTTTCCATTAGTAGCAGGATACAGTGCGTTTGATTCGGGTGAATTATATATTCAGTCAATATTTTAAATAAAATATTTTCAATGAAATAAATAAATAATAATAATAAATTGATAAATAAGAGTTGTTTTCATCACATTAGAAGGAGCCCTTAATATTTAAATGAGGACGTGGTTGCCTCCAAGGGGCAGCTCTACCTGTGCTCCGCCTCTTTGCCCATTTCCGGTTGAACCAGGAAGTAGGAGGAGCTAGTGAGTGCCCCGCCCACTACGTCGAACCTACGGGTGACGTCATCATCTTCATACACAGTCGCTGGGCGTCTCTTTGGAGGCGCCACCATGTTTGTTTGTTTTTAACAGTGGGAACGCTGAGGTGATCCTTATTGCAGCTGCAACTTCACCACTAGATGTCACTTCATCCCACACACTGCACCTTTAAACCAGCATGTGATCACAATACGAGGGATTAGTCCAAGCACTTCTGCGCGTAAAAGTTGTCCCGACTTGTGTCGTTGCCGGGCGCCAGCTGGCAGAGTGGCGCCGTGTTCTTCCTGCATGCCGGCGTGCCAGGGCGCCGGCGTGCCAGGGCGCCGGCGGGCCACGGTGCCGGTGGGCCACGGCGCCGGTGGGCCACGCCGCCGGCGCGCCGGCGTGCCAGGGCGCCCGCTTGTTAGGAGACAAGATTTGTAAAGCGTGAGTGAAGAGCGAGTGACACGCCCCATAAAAGCTCCATTGTGCCGCTCTTTTTACTGCACTTCAGGTCAGGGCCGGCTTAGTGCTCACACACACACACACACACACACACACACACACACACACACACAGAATGATGTATAACCTGTGCATGTCAGGTCTCCGTAGTTACCAGCATGGATCCCGAAGAGAGTTATTGTTATTCTCACGCTGTTGGACCTTCGCGTCTCTAGGGGGCGACCGAGAGCAGAGCTCAGGTTCACAGCTCCGTTCGTCTCATGGGCCTCGCTGGGTCTTTGCTTTCATCTTTGCCTGATAAGTTAAAAATAAATAAAGGTGTAATTGGATGATGATGGAACACGGTCATCACAGAGCCTTTAATCAGGTTTCTGCCGCGACGGAGATCGAGGATTTCCCGTCTTGTCGGCGAATTACGTTTCCGCCGTGGCATTTTTGTGCCGAGTGGACGAAAAAGATTCTTCTCTGTAATGTCAGAGTCGAGTGACGTGTCCCTCTCTGATGTTCATGGCAGTAAGGAATGACATCAACAAACACACATCCTCTGTTACGCGAGGAGCCTGAGAGGTGATTTTTGTAACGACGCCGTTTCTCTGATGATGAACAGATGTTTTGGATTTTCCCTCTGGGCTCAAAAATCCTCGGGAGAGAGAATTGATCTTTTTTAAAGGTGCAGTGTGTCAGAGTTCGGTCATTTTTGTCACCTCTAAAAAATATTACAAAACAACGACATACTGACATGTTCATGAATTTATAATCACTTTAAATGTCTTCTTTTTTCCCCCTGAAATGAGCCCATCGATGTTTATTCACACGAGGAGCGCAGCCTCTCTACGGGGGCGGCCATGTTTTTACTGTAAGCCCAAAGTGAACACACTGAAACATCTGAAATGACAACTGAAGTCTACCACAGGTTCCCCCGCATGTTCAGAATGGATACAACACGCAACTTCACCTCTAGATGTCACCAAATCGCACACGCTGCACCTTTAAATGACAAAATGTAAATAAGAGGCGGAGGAAGAACCAATGCTGCCAGACCCTAAAAGACCCCGCAACAACCTCTTCACTCCGACATCAGATCTGTTCTTAAAATACACATATTGATCAAGGCAGCCTTAAGGAGGTGTGAGTGTTGGGAGGGGAGCCAAGAAAAGATTCCAGGTGTCTGGCTTGGGCACATCAGAGTAGGCCTGAATGGTTGATTTATTCATAGTTATGTTTTTTTAATTTTCAAGTGTATTAGCCTGTGTAAGCAGCTAATTTTGACATTTATCTCAGAAGGCTGCAAACAGAAAGGAGGCATTCAATTTTTATTTAAATTGTACTTAATATGCCATTGATATGTTTTTTTTTATTATTATTATTACTACTATTGTTATTATTAGTATTATTATTAGCAACTCGATTTTGCACGCCTGTACTTTTAAGTTATATACGTTTTGCTTGTTCAATATTCATTGTTAAATCAAAACTTGTTTGGTTCCATATTAAAAGGTTCATTTGTTCAACCTTGGCCCGCGGCTTTGTTCAATTAAAAATTTTGGCCCGCTGTGAATTTGAGTTTGACACCCCTGGGTTAGTAGGTTGGATGTTAGGTAGGTAGGAAGGAGGGTAGGTAGGAAGGAAGGAAGCAAGGAAGGTAGCTAGGTAGGAAGAAAGGAAGGTGGGTTAGATAGGGAGTAAAATGACTAATCTGACCACAATGGGGCAGCAGTGAACACACCACACACATGACATTTCATGGCATGATAGCTAAGGTCTACATCGCTCGTTCAGTTTACAAGCTCTTTTCCTAAAAAACAAAAAACACGTCTGATGACGAACACAGCCTTTGGTTTTGTGTTGTGTGTTTCAATCTGTTCTTAATAACAATAAATCTCACTTTCACTATAAACCCCTAAAAAAAAAAAAAGGCCTAAACGACGAATCCAAACACTTCATCCCCCCCCTCCCTCTCTCTGTGAGCAAACTGTTTGGCTGGGTCACACACCAAAGTGGCAGACAGCATGTGTGCCGTTGATGGAAGCGTGTAACTGCAAAAATCACAGGCTCGGCGCCCAGCACGCCACTGAGGAGCAGATCGCTCCAATCCCATTTTCCCACCAGGAGGTCCAACATGGCTTTCTGCAGCGCTTAGAGATAAACATCACCCGTGCACTCTGCATGACCCAGCACACACCTGCTGGGACAGACTCCATCACACACACACACACACACACACACACACACACACACACACACACACACATGCAGGTGCAGAAGTGCTTCATGCGCCCTGTCAAAGAATGAATTATGGCACATGGCATGACAGTTTGCATTTAAGTGATGTCAGCAGATCCAATAAGGCTATGCAGAACAGATGTATGCGAGCTTTATATACTTTGTGTGCCGCGCTGTCATCCATCCCTGAGGGGACAGCGCAAGACAAATGTGTTGGTAATTTACAAGTGTGCTTAAATACCCATTATTCTTTCCTCCGCGAGCTCTCTCAGGAGCCGCCACGCTCATTTATCATCGGCTGCACACACACTCACACACGGGAGAGACACACCAGGCAGTGGCAGGTAGTGGAAGCTTTAAAGGGTCATTCCGATTTATTATGATGTTAGGTCGGCAGGTAATGATGAGGCTGCACTTACCGTTGGAGACGACGCGGAGACGTGGAGGCAGTACCGTGGCAGCTCGATCGTGGGAGCCTGAAATACAAGCTGGAAAAGAAGGCCAATGAGAAGAAAACGCTGAGTCAGCATTTGGATAGTTTATTTACATAACAGTGTGGCATCACCTGATTGTGCCGAGTCACAACAGATGCAGCAGCGATGACGTTGTTGACGTCTCCCCTCACCATCAACATCTGCAAGTACATAAACATAAAGTACAAAACTAGGTCAGGACACACACTGACGATGGGTCCTCCATCTTTATATACAATCAGTGGTTGTGCCTTGCAATGGTTGCTAAGCTGTGATTGGACAGGCTATTCAATTAGCTATACTCTACACTTTGTTTATTACTTCACTCAGTCACATCATGTTATGTTGTCATTATATAGTATACAATGACTGTATGTATATATTTAATTTCTATAATATGTCATGTCATATGCTACATTGTACTTTGGACCTCATAAAAACTATAGGTGATTTCACAGAGTGTATTTTACTTATTTTCTTGTATTTGTTATTGTCTTTATAGATTATCCTCATTAATAATAATAATAATAATAATAATAATAATAATAATATCATTGTCATAATTATTATCATTATTATTACTTTTGTCAATTTTTTTTCTTTATCATTTGGATGATTATGTTTTTTTAGTATCTATGCTGGAGTAACTTGTGTTTCATTTCATCCTTTGTTATTGTTGCATTATTGATGTTAGTACTTATCTATTCCAACTGATCCATCTAGAATTGAACCAAACAAGTCCAAATCAATACTAAAATTAACATTTGAGATCACTCCACTCACTCCGGTCTTTAATAAACTTTAACGAGGCCCCCTGCTGAGTAAATACCTCCCTCTCTATCCACTGCACTTTCCACGGCGGCAACATTGGCGAAATGAAGCGTTGTGCACGATGGCGTGACAATCTGGCAACACAAAACAGTTGCTAGCACATCAATCAGCGCCGGCGGCGCAGAGGGATGCTGCTGTTTATAGCAAGGTTACAGTAAATCACACGGTGACGGTTTAATCCCGCCGAGAGCTTTACAGGAAGAGAGGGAATTCAATTTCCCAGCGAGCACCAGCAAAGGTATGCTAATACAATACAGGCAGGAGGAGGTGGGGGTTATGTGTACATACATGCGGGGGTGGAGGGCGGGTGGAGGGGGGTGCAGTGTTTTCACTGGGGTCTCACACCTTTCATGCTGTTCAGAGAGATTACATTTCAAAAATGCCATAGACACGGGATAATCAATCTCATGAGCAGCCAACACACACACACACACACACGTATAGCCTGTCTGCTGGCTGTGTCTGTATGCATGGACCATAAATCACCACTGCACAGTCAGAAGGTCTAACATGAGCTGTGGAGTGAAACAAGGCAGCGGCAACAGTCCACGTTCGGTCTCTCTCTCTCTCTCTCTCGGCCTAGTGACAGAGGACAGATAATACGAGGTGATCTACTGCCTGTGTGTCCTTGTAGCTGGCCGCAGTGGCAGACAGCAACCTCATTAATGGAACACAGTGGAGTTGGCTCATAGGTGACCTCATTATTCTCTGGCCCAATCTCACAGATAACAAAGTGTTTGCCCTCTATATGTGTGTGTGTGTGTGTGTGTGTGTGTGTGTGTGTGTGTGTGTGTGTGTGTGTGTGTGTGTGTGTGTGTGTGTGTGTGTGTGTGTGTGTGTTTTCCCAGTCATGAATCAGAGCTGCCAACCAACCCTCTCTTGTTTAGCACAGTGATTATAACGCCCAGGCGGCTCTTATAAAAATTTCAGTGAACAGGCGTCACAGCTGCACACAGGTAAACAAGGCGAGGAGACGACTATCACCTCTGTGTCTGTTACAAATGTGGCCTATGGCAGTATTCATGCAGACTGTGGTGGGGTCCTGGGCCTAGACTGTACATTGGGGGCGCCCGTAAGGTCGGCAAGGGCAGTGTCTCCAGAATCACTAATTTTCCAAGGGACAATTCTTACTCTGCATTTCCTCAAATAAAAAGAAATTATATTAACCTGGATTGTTCAAAACCCAGAGTAAATGAGAAGACTGGGCCACGAGCGAGAGCAAATCACTTCTCTTCAATCAGCCATTTGCAATACACGCCCATTTGATTATTTGACTTTAATCACTAGAAAACTGGACAGACTCTCTCCGTTTCGGTGCCTGACCACAAACCTTGAAGCTTCGCCACTGATGAAACATTGGCTGCTCGTCGCCACAGTATGCGAGAGTCATTTGAGCGTGCTGGCCCTTTAAGAGCCTAAACCACAGTGACACAGCCAAATGTTTTTTAATGAGAGACACCGGAGTGCAGGGCTCTGTGGGTAAGTACATGTTTGGGCTGTCAGGGCCGTGATGTGGACAGCTGAGAGCTGTTGTAAGAGGATCTGCTGCTGATGATGGTGATGATAGTGCGGCTTATTGGCCTGTAACGCTGCTGTCTGCTGTAATAGCCGCGCTGACAGATATAGACCACCCACACTCCTGCGGCCAGAACACATTCATCATGCTCTTAACTTTTATTTTATTATTTTTTTATTTTTTTCTGTCTTTCTCAGCCCTGAGGCAAGAAAAATATATTCAGAACATGCAAAACATGAGGCTCGGCTTTGGAAGTGAAGGGATATTATAGATTTGCGGGACGGCTGGAATAATACACTGTGGTGATTGCGGAGGTCTGGATGGGATTGGGGTGGGGGGGGCGCAGCAGGACTGAGTGCTGGGATGAGGTGTGGGGGCGAAGGGAGAGGAGTTACTGTCACGCTCGGGCTTCTGCCTCCACTCTGAAAGTAAACAGATTCTTTTGATAACCACCCTGTGAATCACATGTGTCACAGGATTCTGGGATAGTAGGATCACATTCATGCTAAGTACAGTTACAAACTGTTTCAAAACTAATCTGTTAGTTTAACCATTTATTCATTTGACCAGCAATGTCAAATTCTCAGTGAATAGAAGAGAATAGAATAAAGTTGAGTCAAGTAAAACAGAATAGATAGAATAGGTCAGGATAGAGTAGATAGAATGGGACAGGCTAGAATAGAACAGAGTAGAATAGGATCAAATAGAATAGAATAAAACAGTGTAGAGTAGAGGAGGAAAGAATAGAATACATTAGAATAGAATTGAACAGAATAGAATTAAATTACAGGATACAATCGAATACAATATGATTGGATAGATGCAAGTAGAATAGGATCATTAGGTGAACTATGCAGAGGTGCTTTAAGTCTGACCCTCCAGTGTGTCCCGGTGGGTGGAGCTGGCAGCCTGCAGGCCCTGCACCGATCTGCCAGTGGTAACATCAACAATATTTGTTTGGTCCTTGACAAAAACTATTTTTCATCAGGGCCTCGAGACCTTGGCTTGCTAAACATCACAGCTCAGCAGCAGGAAGAAGAAGAGGAGGAGGAGGAGGAGGAGGAGGAGGCGAGTTCATGAGTGAGTGAAGAGGCTGAGGTTCACTCACACACGTGTCTCTGATCACACACACGTCACTGTTTGAAAACAGCATCAGGAGAAAGCATCAGTGAGTGGATGTGCATGGAGGAATATGGGTCAGACCGAGGTGACTATGCATCCGCAGTCACGTACACACACGTTTCTCTGGAACCAACTGTGTCATGCAAAGAGCCACTCTGACATAACAAGAGCCATGAATGTCCACCAGAACCCTGTAATGTGGCTTTCCACAGATATGAACCTGATCCAGGCTATACTGTGTGTGTGTGTGTGTGTGTGTATGTATATATATATATATATATATATATATATATATATATATGTATGTATATAATGCCATCCATGCCAAAGTATGGAGCCTGAGGCCAGAGGCACTGTGCAATGATGATCACCGCAAAAGTCAAGGTAGAACCTATTCAATGGGGAACGTCACCCACCATTGAGCCGCACCAAGAAGGGCATCGAGCCCGGACTCAGAGCTGTCAGTCAGCTGTCAATCAAAAGGTCTTAGATAACTTGATTGCCAAGAGACATTTACAATAAAAGGTATATGGGGTATATTTCTATACCAGTGTTACAAAGCGGGTGGTGTTCCCAGCAAAATAAGTCTCGTGGACGGTTTTGACCTTTGACCTTGCTTGCTCAATAGTTTGAATAGTTGACTTTCACTCACGAGTCGTAACTTTCTTGTGTCCATGCGAGATTTCGGGGGGCCCCCGGGAGCAAAATTCATATTTGTTTAGCTCCTCCCCCTCCCCCCTCCCCTGACCGGGCCATCGCTGCTCCACCGACTCCTCACAGGATGTGATGTCGCAGCTCAGTATCGGCAACAAATCGCCGGCCCCTGAATGGGGCTGATTCATCTCATCTCGGTGCAGAGAGATTCCTGCCATGTCTGCCGCGCTCCGCCTCGCATGTCTTTCATTTTCCGTTTCTCTCTGTCATGACAGTGATTAATGACCTTCAGCTGCCGTGTGCCTCCTCGCTGACACTCCCATCTTTCTTTCGCCCCTCTCTTCGCTCTGTCTCACAAGGAGAGAGATTAAAGTGGGAGAGTCTCGCCAATAACAACAAAAAAAGGGCAATTGATGCCACATGTTCTCCCAAAGTGGAAAAACCCTGATATTGGTCAACATGGAGGCACCGAGGAATCCATGTTGTTCTTGGGAATGCACGGTAAATAAGTGCCGGGCCGACAGCAGGGATGAGGGATGTCGCTCCTGCCCAATATGGAATCGGGCAAACGTGCAGCTCACAGGGTGGCCACTTGAGGCAAGCTCCAAAAGCAAGTCAATCCCTATAGACTCCCATGTTAAAATGGTCAACTTTAGAGGTGAGTTCACTCGCACGTTTTCCCATGAGGGGTGATTTTTTTTTAAATCAAATTTTTATTCTATTCAGGTTTGAAATTATGCAGTGACACCTGGGCCGACCAGGCACGTTCTGTGACAGCACCATGGGCCCACAGCTCTACCTGTGCTCCGCCTCTTTGCCCATATTTGGAGGAAGTAGGAGTTATGCATTGGCAAGATGGCCGACAAGTGAACGGCCTGAAATGAGATCATCATAATGATTAACATTTTCAACTCTGTCCTGGTCTTCGATCAGATCCCAGCTCAGTCAAATTAATCAAAACTATTAAGGGTAAGGGGTTGGATGGATGGATGATTGGATGGATGGACCAGCTGCACCTTCCCTCCGTCCGTCTCTCACTGTCAAACCTGCTTGAATCTCTAACACGATGCTTCACACAGGAATCAGGATGTTCATGCAGGCGATGAGATCTCTCGCCCACCGTGTCACTTCCTGTTTCTCTGTTACTGATTCCCCCTGACGTCTGTCCCTCCACGTGTCCGTCCTCACGCTGCGTCCTGATAGCTGATGGATAAAGTAGGGCTGAGGAGTGGAGGGAAGGAAGCTGATGCATCTCTCTCTCTCACACTGTATTGTTCCTCCTTATTTCCTCCTGACACTTCTTCTATTCTTTCTATCTGTTGTCTGTATGTTATTGAGTTATAGCATTATAAACTAGTTACCATGGAAAGTAACTTTTGTGTTTCTTTTTTATTTCTCAAATAGGTCAAATGATGTGGAGCTGCCCCCTTGACTCTAAACTTTAAATTCAACCGCCTGTTTGATTATTTGTGATAAAACTGATGTGAAATATGTCTAAAGAATGATAGGATTTATTATAAACAGAGAACATTGAACACTCATCTAACTGGGCTACTGTAAAAACATGTCAGCCTCTTAATAGAGGATTCACTATTGATCTATAAATAAGTGACTAATTCTCATGTTATGGAAAAAACGATGAATGATAATAATTCTATATTACATTTCAGCCATTGAATCTTTCACACTGCACCTTTAGATTTGATGATGAAATTAATCATCTGTGAGGCATTGAATAATGTGTTTACACTATTTTAACATTCTGCAATTGAATGCATATCCCTAACCATGAATAAGTGAAGAATCAATATCGGACGGTATGACAATAACGGCACAACCATCGTTACACTAATTCCCTGACTCATGTTGACTCATGTACGTGTCATATAGGCTTCACCGGAGGGTCTCAATCTCAGCACCTGCCTGGTTCCATGGGTCGGGAGCAGAGAGATAAGGGCGACTGTGAGCTCCAGATTATTCCTGCTAGTGTGAACCAGCAGGTTGGAGACAAAGCGGGGTTCAGAGCAGATTAACCTCTGCTCCTCTCAGATCAGAACTTAGGCTCTGGAGCCATTCCTAAAAATCCTTCTCCGCCTGCCTGTCACACCGCATCATGGTTCTCGGATTCGGATCCAACCTTAGATGTGTCTGGGTTCGCGGCCCTTCACTCTCACCCTCTCTCAGCTGTTCAAACACACCTCCTCTGTTTGCACATCATGAGAATACATGAGCTGGTGTCCGGTGCAGTCGCCCCACATGTGTCTGTGCTGCTCGGTCTGCTAATGACAGATCATTGAGCTGTTGGCAGGTGCGCGGTGCAAACGCTGCCTCCGCTGCTGCCACGGTGCCAGTGAGCAAAGCTGGGGCTGAGGGATTGATGACGATTGTGTGGGCAACTTAGTCATTTCTAAACACCGGTATATTCCAAGTAATAATACAATAATACATGTTCTATAAGAATAAAACAATACTTGCCAATATTCTCCCAAACTACATGCAATTATTGATGTTTTATTTAATTAATTTGACCATTAGTCAGCAGGATTTTGCAAAAGTTAGAGTTGGGTCATGACCCCTGGATGCACTGGATACTTGGATTTATCCAGGATTTTATCGTTTATTTGTTTATTCTACTTTAAATAACATGGAGAGACAGAGCATTGCAATTGGTGGAGGTATCGGCTCTAACACCATCCTTCCGGATTTGACCTCGTTATCAATCATTATCTGTTTATACATCTGTATGTCCACTATAGGAGAGGAAGCCGTGGATACATCCAATAATAATCTGCTCATAACAACATTAGAATGTGTTATACTATATTCCATTATACATGTTAAACAGTAAGATGTTACTTTAGAAAGATTAGAAATCAAAACGTATGTATATGGCGGAGAGCTCACAGTTGCCCTGAGTGTAATTACAATAAACGAGGTGCACAGACCGAGGAGAATAATGCAATAGTTTGTGTATTTGTATTATGGTCTGCATCCTCCCTCGCAGCTGAAGCCAGTTACCCGGCCATGATTCCCACAGCTCTCCACCTGCACCAGAGCGGGCAGCAAAAGGCCAATTTATGGTGAGTTTGTTCAATACATCCAGAGTAATTTAATTCATGGCCAACAACCTGTGAGAGAGTTTAATGGCGGCACGGAGCAAAAAGAATTAGCGATACCAAAGGAGATTAGGGAGGCATTAGGATGTGGGAGGCCGCGCCGGCGTGCTTAATGACTCCGCTGTCCCGAACAAATCAGTTTTACAAAGCAAAGCTGCTCTCAGCAGAATTACAGCCACCGTTAGCCCGTGTCTTATTGCCTGCGCCCATTAACTGGGTCCTATACCTGAGAAGTGATCGTTAGGATAACAACATTAATTCACCCTGCAATAAAAAAATCCACCTCCTCCCCCGGCTTCGTTTATCTCCCCCTCATATTTACGGAATATGACTTTTTAATCCATCCCCTCGGCGTGGAGGTGTGGCTACGTATTCATTCATTATGTGACTATATATCTGAAATTACCAATTGCTGCTGTGGTCCGTACAGTTCAGTAGAGACAGCATAACACCACTGGAGTCAAAATAGTCCACCTATAAAACCATTTTTAAAGTCATTCTTTTTTGTTGTTAGGGATGGTTCTTGACATACGCTGTACTTCTAAATCAAGGGAGTCAAACATACAGCCCGTGGGCCAAAATATACATGACACATGCGCACACATGAAACGTATAAGTCAAAATTATTGTTCTTTTCTATTTTAGTCATAGAAATGTAAATACTTACACCTAAACTTCACACACTGGACCTTTATTTCCTCAATAACAAACACATGATGATAGGGTTTTCAAATAACGATGTTACAGGTACTAAAAAAGGTACTTAGGAGCGAGAACCTTTCGAGAAACTGCAGAGTTAAAACTGCAAAGTTCAAATGATGAATGGGAATCATCCAGTGGTAAAGGTGGACCAAACCTGCACATGTCTGGTTCCAATGTTTCAGGTTTGCAGGTGGGGTGGGGCTGACAGGTTCAGTTTTCTCACATGAAACCAGGCAGCAGAGACGTGCTGACATGTAAGAAATACAGTGCAGAGTGAAGGAGGGGGTGGAGGTGGTGTCGGGGAGGGGGGATGTGGCGAGAGAAAAGAGCAGCGGGGGGGGGGGGGGGTGGTGGGGAGGGGTGGGGGGGGATGGGTGATGTGGGCAGAAGGGGAAGGGCTCGTATTGATCATCCGCCAGGTGTGATGGATAGCGCAATAAGTGGCAGCGGCCAGTGGAGGAGAGGAGAGAGTGATTTCTGCTTTTCAAAGTCCTGATGAATGAGAGCGTTGGGAGGGAGGGAGTGGGGGAGGAGGGGGGAGCAGGCATCCAGAGCCCGGAGGAATGATGGACTGCTGTGTCAGGAGGAGAGAAAGTGAAGGAGAAGAGAAAAGGGGAAGAGAGGTAAGGGGGAGGAGGAGGAGGGATGAACCTGGGGATGGATGAAGGGGATGAAGGAGGAGGAGGAGGCGGGGAAGGTAAGTGAGACAGGGTGAGATTTAAGGAGGGTCAATAAAATGCAAAGAGAAGAGGAGAGGAAAGAGAGAGAGAGAGTGAGAGAGAGCGAGAGAGAGAGATGGGGGGGTGACGGAGGAGTGAGTTCATCTTTATTAATGGCCAAAGAGCAGAGAGGGAGTTATTAAAAAGGAAAAAGATGAATGAAAGAATGAGTGTGAAGGGGGGGGGGGGGGGGGGGGGGGGGGGGGGGGGGGGGGGTGATGAAGGGAGATGTGATGTATACCCCCCCACTCCACCCCCTTCTTTTCCTCCCTCCATCCCTGCTCTCTGAAATCCAATCATAACACTGAGGAATGGTCCAGATGCTGGACTGAGGAGGAGGAGGAGGAAGAGGAGGGTCATTTAGAGGAAGCAGCCATAAGTGACCAGGCAGTGGCAGCAGAGAGACTCACACTCTGATTCATCTGTGCTCTTCAATACCCCGGATGATAATTATTTTTAAATACGTAGTGTTCATGCAATGTAAACACAAATAATAATAATAATAATAATAATATTAAATATAAACTGAAAAAATGCATTCCCTTTCACCCACAAGCTAGAGCTATACAAATACCCAGAATGCACTGGGCTCTCTACCACTTCCAAATGCATAGGCTTGACCTAAATTTAAGGTTTGTTTACATAAGCTAATAAAGTGTTATTCTATGTTTTATATATATATTGATATTTGTTCATTGCACAAACAGTAGATTGACTGTCAACAAAATAATGCCAAGTCATGGTATCACAGACAATAACACACGTGTATTATTCAATGTACTAACTATCTCAAATCTATAATCAATGGGGATGATCGTAAATGTATGATTAATTGCATAATATCCATAAATGTGTGCGTTCCAAAGAGAAGCTGTGGTTCTCTGTGTCCGGGGAGATGGAGACATATTTAGTCTCTGGAAAAACTATCTCCCGATGTGCTAATAGTAAAGACGAATGCCATAATACATATCTAAATGGCTGCGGGACAACAAGCTGCATCACCATTGGGCTTTTTTTAAGGATGAATGTGCTCAGAGAGAATCAGCCACCCCTTCCTCTGCAGCCTCTTTATGTTTTCTTCCGTTTCCACAGGACATCATCCATCACGCCCGTGATTTCCAGCCTTCAGGATCCCCGCACATGTCATCCATCACCGTTTGGAACTCATTCCCCCACTGAAATGACACCCGAGCATAAATACAACAAGCTGCAGCAGTGTGGAGCAGTTAGGTCCCACACTGAGGTGCCGCGCCGCCGACTCCTGCTATCTAGGAATATTGTCACCATCATTCAGCGCTATTCCAACATGGACTTGTGTGGGAGGCATTTCTCTGTAGCGATGTCACCAAAGCTCCGTGTTGATTCAGCTGCAAACAGCAGAGAGCAAACAGCAGCTATCAAGGGGGGGGGGGGGGGGGGGGGGGGATTATATCTTCCATGACAGCGTTCTCACTGGTCCTCTAAGTCCACATCTATAGGCGACTTTGTGTGCGCTAAGCTGCCATAATCAATATTTACACACTGACAAAGGGACAACTGACCCTGGTGTCACACAGCAAACATCCAGAAAGGAGGAGGTGGAGACCCAAATGGAGCAAGAGGATATATTAGGTAGGTTTTGTGATCACAAGGCAAACGTAACCCGCAAAGGTGCTGTAAACTCTTATTTTGAAATTCAAAAAACTTTAGAGGGTCAGTTTTTAAAAGGAACTTGCAGCACAACAACAGCGGACTCCTAAAACTTCAGAGAATAAAATACTTATTCATAAACACAGCATCATGACATCATAACATGCTGTGATGCATCATTACCTGCATTTTAGTGAGCCATCATGTCACCACTAGGCAGTGAATATATAAAATGAAATAAAAAGCAAATTTGGCGTTTGAAAACAAGAATTTCAAAATAAAAGCCCAGCTCAGATTACAGCCATAGTTTGAGAAACGTCCAGTGATACAATATTGTTTATATACTTTGACATCAAGTGACAAACTGTCCCTAAACATACGATTAAAACAATGTAGAGCAACTACCGGCACTGAGCAAAGCAAACCACACACACACACACACACGCACACACACACACACACACACACACACACACACAC
>JAFBJT010108014.1:25460-48773 GCA_016785325.1 Chascanopsetta lugubris | reverse complement strand
AGAGAGAGAGAGAGAGAGAGAGAGAGAGAGAGAGAGAGAGAGAGAGAAAGAGCACGAGGCCCCGGGCCCTAAAATTAGTTCCCCTCTGTCTATATATTCCTGCCGTGCTTGTGGCGTTGCTAAGGGGATTTGTGATGTTGGCCCTCGGGCTGAGAGACAGACGCTTTGGGTCAGACTGAAATCTGTCAGCAGGAATAAAGAGAGCTCGCTATGAGAGATATGAGAGGTGTGTGTGTGTGTGTGTGTGTGTGTGTGTGTGTGCGTGTGTGCGTGCGTGCGTGCGTGCGTGCGTGCGTGCGTGCGTGCGTGTGTGTGTGTGTGTGTGTGTGTGTGTGTGTGGTCCCCAGAGGATGAATGCTGACTCCCTTGACTTTTCCTGTAGCACCACCGTGAGGCCAGCATTTCTACTTGATTTACAAACTTTTTTGAGCATATTTCTTTGTGCCTATGGTATTATGTTTTTTTTCATGTCTATAAATACATTCATATATTAATGGCTATTGAGAATTAAATATATTTTTAAATTTCATATATTTATTTTAAAGCTACATATTGCAAATTAATGGTATTTAAGTTTTAAAAGATATTTTTTAAAAATCAAATATAATAAAAACAAATACACTGGAATAGTTGAACCAACTCAAGACTAAAGGTAACTTTGATTTTGACCATTTTTTAATCTGTGTGACTAAGTGAAAATTATTTTTATTGCAGTGGACAAAAAGTTTTATTGTGTTAAATTAGCTTGGTTTACTGCCTATCATAGGCGCAACATTAGATAAATATTAAAATCTAAAAGGCACCATGCTGGTGAGAACAGTCTGACTCTTTTAAATCAGTATCAGATATTTTCCTTCTCTTTACTTTCTTCACCTCCAGCCTCACAGGTCTTCACTGCCTCACTCTGAAACACCTCGTCCAAGTGATGGAGGAAGTGTCCCCGTCAAAATGTGCTTGCTGCTTCTTCCAGGAGAAGATTGATGTGTCTGCTGAATGTGTGGCTAAGAGCTGTCTGGCAGCCGGGGCCCCTGAGTGTGTTTATGTGTGTGTGTGTGTGTGTGTGTGTGTGTGTGTGTGTGTGTGTGTGTGCAGGCAGAGGCTGTACTCATGTCCTGGGGGCCTGTGAGGGAGGAACAAGGGGCTGAGGGGCTGGCACACTGTTTTCAGACGCCCACACCCTTGATGTAGATCCACAGCTATTCTGAGACGTGCATGCGATTTGGCAGAAGGTTCTTGTCATATTACATCTGAATAAATTCAGGAACATTTGGACACATTTGGGGAAGTGTGTGATTTCCTGCTTTGTGGTGGCCAGAAGGAGGAAGACTGACACCTGACTCTCCTCTATACTAGAACAGTTTGTAACACACATACACAACAGATACACAACAGGAAGCAAGACCGGTTATTTCACGTTCTCCACTTAATTGTTTGATAGGCCCTTATCAAGTCAGACAGTGCCCCTTCTAGTAAAGGCAGGCTAAAGCTGCCACCTGCTGGTCACATTCAGTATTGTCTAAAGCAAATGTGAAATCTTAAGGGTCAGAGGCAGCAGCACGAATAACTGAAGCCTTTTTACTTAATGTAAATAATGTCACTTGACTTCAATGTTAAGATATATAACTTTACTCAAGTTTAATTAACAGGTCTTCTTTTTATTTTTCATTTTTAAAGATTCAAATAAATACACATTTTACGTGTCCAAATTTTAAAAGGTTTAAACTTTTTAAATATTGTGTAAGTTACAGTTGTCTCATATTTTTCATGGATTATGCAGTGGCATAAAGATCTAAATAGGTCATTATTAAATTGTACTTCTGCAGTTTAATGTAGCTTTGAAATAAATAATACTTGATACACGTTTGTAACATGTTTTATTTTCCTTCACGGTGAAAACGGTACTGTTAGGAAAATATTTAAAATATTAGTCAACCTCAATTAGTTTCACTTCATAAATGATTTCAGAATCCGTCTTGGACAAATACTTATAAACTTATAAAATTGTATCTATATAAAAATAGATATTCTTTGGATATAACTTCTTCTCTGTGACCTTACTTTAAAAATGTGCATATTCAGCATTAGGTAAAAAGGTAACCCTGACCCTATCACACTATATTATTGGACACTACACTTACTATATTAAAGGGAATTTAGATTAGTTATCGATATTTATGAGAAACACTGCTTCTAAAATCAGGTGATGTTAACACTGTATAATAAAGGAGGAGAGTGAACGGTTGCTAGACGACCACCCGGAGGATGTCCACCACCTTGGCGTGTTTGGGTTGGGTGGCGTCCGACTTGTTTCGACCTCCTTTCTCCATCATCTTCTCGCAGTGGCTCTCGGGCTGACCGCTCCTCTGGTGGCCGAATTCGAAGCTGATCCTCAGCTCCCCCATCTGGCAGCGAGGGAGAACGTCGGGGATCCACTCGATGACGAACGGGCCAGCCTCCGTCTGATCCGCCGTCGCACCAGACCCTGTGGGACGCACACCAGAGACGTGAACACGTGTGGCTCTGCAGAGTGAGCCCTCGACTCGATCGCGGTCCACTCACCGACTTTGAGGAAGGTGCGGAGCTCCATGGGTCGAATGGCCTGAGGTGGACGATCCGACCTCTGACCCTCCGCTGGCTCCAGGTCAGGTGGAGGCTCGGGACAGCGGAAACGTGAAAAAGAGCCATCGATGTTTTTCACAAAGCTCTGGTAGAGCTCCAGAGGAAGCTGGAGAGAGGGATTGAAAGGACCTAAAACTCCTTTAACCTTTAGCTACTACATCACGACTGTAAATACTGATTTTTTTTTTTTTACCTCTGGAGTGTCGAAGATGTGTTTGACCTGCATGAGGTTGGTGATGTGCCAGGTGTATTTGGAGAAGGAGCTGAAGGGAAGTCCGTCGTTTCTGGCAAACACTGAGACACAGGGAGGAAAGTCCGTGTCCAATCACATGTGGTTTGTTTATGCAACAGTGGGCTGAGAGTCCAGATCCTGCTCTAAAAGCAGCACAATGTGGGATTTGCTCTCTGGCACCCCTGAAGGCAAGGTGATGTAGAGCACCTCTGATCACCGCTGTGAATACAAGTTGTTACATTTGTTAGGACCTGACACAGGTACAGTTTCACACCTGATGTGAAGTTTGGCAGCCTCCTCTTCTTCGAGCCCAGTGACAGACGATGCTGCAGCGCGTTGAAGAACTCCTGGGGAATGTGGTACACCAGCAGCTGGGGCTTCCCTGGATAAAAAACATGGACGACAACAACAACAACAACAACAACATTTGACGGGAGCAACAGCCTTGAGTGTCATCCACTACACTTCCACGACTAGTCTTCAGAGTGTAATGAGAGCTACATTTTGAAGTGGTATGGTGTCTTGGTGCTTTACCATCAGACTGGTAGTGCATGGTCTGGTGGATCCTCTCCGTGACACTGGCCAACCACTGCTGGAATCCCAGCGTCACCGTGCGTTCGTCCACCATCTGATTTCCTCCTGAGACGTGAACACACGGATCGGATCAAAAAGTGCAACAAACTCAAAACGTCAAAAATGTTCACCACACTTGTGCTTGAGGATTAAAGGTAAAAGAAGAAGTCAGGGACAGAGAAAGCGACAGAGGGCGTGAGGTCAGTGGAGGGAGACAGCACCTGGAGCTTTCAGCCCGCCTGCGCCGGTGCTTTTCCTCTGGCCTGCCCTCCTCAGGCTGGAGGCCGCTGCTCCCTCTATCCCCACCCCAGAGGCGGAGGGTGCTGAGGGGGCTGCACGGCGGCAGGGAATGAGAAGGAGAAGAAGAAAGTAAGGAAGAGGAAGACAGAAATAGAAGTATGTATTTGAGGGTGCTTTGCGTGCAGTGTGATGAAATTGTTAAAGATGACGGCACCAGAGAGAAACTCCTCCTGCCGGACTTTCTTTGCTCTGTGATGGGAGGGGGATGAATCCAGCTGATACTGCAGAGGCTTCTCGCTGGGACCTGCTGACCCACCCGGAGAGCTCTGCTGCACCGCTGAGAGGACACATGCAGACACACAAGCACAAACATATTTTATGTCCACGAAGGCAGAGGAACAGCAGGTTGGAATCTTATAAATGTGCTATTTTGTTTTCTGTACAATTTCAATAATAATATTTGAAAGAAATGATTGCATGTATCAATTATTTATATATTTTGTATTGGTGCAACTTTATTTTTTGGGAATATATTAATTGAAATCTAACTTTTTTCCCATTTAAAATGGAAGAATGCTGGTACATAAAATTTGATTTCAGGTTATTCTAAATGGATTTTCATGACTTAAAGAACTCCTCCAAACTCATGGTTTCATTGTTTGAAGGATCCACATTCGTACACTCTAGCACCCTCTGCTGTTCACTGGAACAATGCCAAAAATGACTAATAATCCCTTGTGTGAAACTGACAAGAGGATGTTAGTTCTGCACGTGACCCCACCAGTGGGTGTGTAACTGATGAACGGAGCAAACTCAGCAGCCAGCTTCTCATCACTGGCGAGGGCGCACACACAGGCGTAGAAGTGCAGACATGGTTGTGGCGAGGTCAAACTAGGAGGCGAGTTAACGCCAGTGGCTGCGACGGCTCCATCGACGCCATGTTTGTTTCTCTTGCTGCTGCTGCTGACGCTGACAACGTGGCAGGTGCAGTGGAAAACACTCTGCTGCTGTGTGTCTTTATTCCTTCTCTCACTTTTAGAAACCTCTGACAGTCCACCTGCACCCACGGTGAGATGCAGCAGCCCCAGAGGATGCTGGGAATCCGTGTAGCACTTCACCACCAGCGTGTCCCTTGAGACGCGCTGTACCAGGGGCCCCGGGGACTCGGTGGCCAGGCGCCACAGCTCCTCCCTGGCCTGAACGGAGGCCTGCAGACCCTCCAGGACGGAGCTCTTCAGGGTCAGCGGCGTGGCGCGGCCCTGACACTCTATGGCCTGTTTGATGTGGACGCAGAGGCTGTCGGACGACTGCTTGGAGCTGGCCGCCGCCGATTCGGCCTCGCCCTGGTTTGACCTTTGACCTTGCCTGCATGAGGGCAGAAAGCAGTGGCCCAAATTGATGCGGGTCAGCAGGGTGGCGCCATCGCCGGTCGATATGGCCGTGTCGGTGGGCACGAGCTCGACGAAGCCCAGCTGCGTGGCCGTGGATCCTCTTCCCCTGTGACACACGGAAAACACCTGGGCGCCGCCTCCCTCGCGCTCCTTCCCGCCTCTCTCCTCGCTGTCGATTATCACCTTCACCACCTCCACTGCATACCTCTTCCCGTTCCTGCCTCCCTCTGAGGCATTTCTGAGCGACACGCCACACGCCTTGTTCTTGCAGCTGAGCCCTCGGGTGCCGTTGTAGATGCCACACTGGGGACACTTGCGGATCCCGCGCAGGGTGGCCCTGCCCAGGTCGGACAGGAAGGCAGGCGTGGCCGACGTGCTCTTCTTGCTGTCTCGCTGCTTGGCCGCCAAGTTGGCCTGAGTGGTTAACGTCTGCGGAGAGGAGGATGAGACTACGCTCGAAGAAGAGGACACTGTCACCTCATACTCCATTTTGATGCAGAGTTTAGGTGGAGGTGACGAGACGAGATCTCTGATGAGGGAAGATGGAAAAAAGGAGTTTGATCCTGTTTCAAAGTTCAATTTTTGCCCTTCCATAATCATGGCAAAAATAATAACAATAATAATAATGATAAACATATAGTTAATGAAATAATAATAATAATAGAGGAAATAACTTTATTATTATAAAGTATAACTATTGTATATTGTTTTGATCTGTAATTATTAATAAAGTTGTGAAATGTGATGTCTTAAAATATAAAAACAAAGAATAAAGTAGGTGAAATTGATTAAATATTCAATGGCAGCAATGTAATCTAAAATAACCATACATGCATAATGAAGCACAGCACTACAATTAAATAGCTCCTCTTCTATTGATTATGTCACTGAGTATTGATTTGTTATCATTGTCATTTCCGCACAATGGATCAATGTGTGTTGAACTATTTTCCCTCAAAGAACTATGTTGCAAATATGAGTTTAAGACCATAAATGTTAAATAATATAACGACACGAATATGGTTAAATTAAAAACAAGCCTCGTTAAGTTACTAATACTGACATCTTTGTTTACACGCTGCTCCTCGCTATTAACACACAAGCTGCCTGACACGAGGGCTGACTACGTAGTGTGTTAGTGTGTATGAGAGTGTGTGTGTGTGTGTGTGTAAGTGAAGTGAGTGAACCACCTGTGTTTCTCCTCCTATTTGGTCAAACCAGCTCTGCTCTGGCTCTAAAATCCGTCTCGGCCGTCGCCATTCCTCCTTACATCCCGACAGCCGCATTGCGCCTGTAACGGTACTCCTCATTGGCCGGAGCAAGTCCCGTGACGGGAACGTGAGCGCGAGGAGGGGGGAAACAGGATGGATGAAGCGATGCATCATGGGAGCTGTAGTTTCACGTGTAGGCATCCCTAAGTTTAATGAAATAAATTAATTTCATTGAATGAAAGTACGTTTTGGGGTTTTAAAATGAGTAATTAAATTTAAACAAATAGGCTTTGATCAAATTATATATTTAAACTTATTTAAAATGTCATTAATTGAATTGAAAATTATTTCTCTTTTGTATTCATCACATTGACATACGATGGATAAATACATGTAAATATCATTTCTGCAATTAGCGTGCTTATCAACCTCTCAGCCATAACATCATTTTTCAAATTAGCAACGTCTGGTTACCATAGCGCCATCAAATTAATTTCAAGATTTGATCGTACATTTAATTGAACACTATAAATAAGATGTTACAGGGGCCATCTTCAAGAGAAAAACCAGAAAAGCCTAACATGTCTGAGACCTCTCTCCTCCCAAAGCTCGTGACAGCTGTCACTCACGCCGGGCGTCAACACATTCAGCCTGCTCGTAAACATCAGAGATGCAAACAGTGTGAATGTGAGCTGTTTGAAGCATCAGCATTTTAATGGGACAAAGCAAAACACAAACCATGTGACTGAAGCACCAACACAACTTCCCTCGCCACAACACGGGGGTGAAAACATTCTCAGGCACCTGCTATCTCTTGCTCGTTTGCTGATTTTTGGTTAAATTAAAAGAAAGTCACTAATAAGGCAACACAACGGATGTTTATACTGTATTTAAAATAACGGTGGCCTCAGTGCAAAAACAATCTGATCCTGGTGAGGTTGTTTCTAAACTCAATTAAAACAATCGTTACTTAGGTTTACAACAGAATAACTTAAGTTACGCATGACTCATCGTAGTCTAAATACTGTTTTGCATTGCATGGCAATGCAGCTCGTGGAAGAACCAAACGTTGCACTGTGTCAACAGAGCGTGGACCGGTGCCGAACAGGGGGCGCTACTGTCAAACCACTGTGTCTGAAATCCACTTTCCCCGACCAGAAGCAAGCACGCTTCCTTTATTAACATGTTGTCTTTATACAGATTCAGTACAATTGAACAGACTGTTTGGTTATTTACAAAAAACAGACTTACTCCAAATGAAATTACAAAAAGAAGGTGGAATGCAAAAACATTAAAAAAAACCTAGTATTTCAAATTTTTGCAAAACGATAACCATAAGTATTTGTGCAATAGTTGTCTGCCTAAAGAAAGGTAAGAGTGGCAGTAGTCCCTGCAATTGGTTTTATTTGATATTGAAAATCTAATTTTAAAAAATAAGGTTGACAGTTGACAGCCACTAGTGTTTTTATAAACAAACATAAAAGATTCCACATGTCACATGGTGTCACTGCAACGTTTCTTTATAAGACAGTCCTGAAATGAAACAACGAAAAAATGGCAAAAGCTCTTTATACAATGTTTTTTAAGTTGCTTGAAAAGAAAAAAGGGGAAGAAAAGACACTTTTCATCTATTATACCTGTAGCAAAAAAAGGTGGCATAGTCCTTTTGTCTGGGGGGGTTGGGGGGGGGGGGGGGGGGGGGGGGGGGGGGGGGGGGGGGTGGACTTGACGCTGTCTTGTGTGTAAAAGCATCAGTTCATGCACACACACGTTAAGCACACACACATTTCGAATCCGCAGACTGGGCTGCTCAGTCTGTTCAGTCCGTTCAGGAAGATGAATTGAAGAAGCACTGAGTATTCTATCTTTTTTTGTTTTTATTTTATTTGTTTCATGGTATCCTGCTTTCCCCTTGGCCTGTCTGTTCCTACTCAGTGATTTTCTACATTTCACAGAATGACTCTACAACACCCTGAGAACTCATTTGGACTCGTAACAGGAGGACAGAGCAGACAGAGCAAGATTTCCCGATTGAGCCAAAAGAAAAAAAAAAATACCCCCTTTGCTCGACACTCTTCTTGTGGATGTGGCTAATATTCTCTCTTCTTCTCCCCGTTTGATTGTTAAACACTGGTATAAAACTCTGCCCTTGCTCTTTGGCTCTGAGGGGCTGAAAGAAAAGGGACCTGCTGTTCCATGATATATTATTTCAAACTAAAGGGTGACTGTTATAGAAATATCTTCGTGGTGTATCATTTACATTTGGCCAGTTATCTACAGGCATTCGAAGGAAATGCGCGTCATCCTAAAATGGGCCCGGGAATGCACAGTGCATTAGCATTGGCGGTTTGAACAGTGCGTGGGAGTGTGATGTGGGGGTTTCTTGCAGACTTGGGCAGTGGGGTGAAGTTATGGGCTGTAAGGCTGAACAAAATGGCGCACCAGCCAGCCTAACGGAGATTAATTTCATGTTGTAACAGAGAGAGCAGAACTAATGCACTTCTTCCCCCAGCAGAGAAGCATCCTCAGGGACCTCAGAGGCTCAGAGAGAGGGCTACAGGGATCTGTGATCAGTGGGTGTGGTAGCCGGCGGCGCTCATTCCCGCCTGGTTTGTTAGCATCGTTCCGTTGACTCCCTGCCCAGGCTCCACCATGCCGCCGTTGCTTACCGCGCCCACTCCTGTCCATCCAGCACCAGCATGTAAATGACTGTGGAGAGCAGAAAAACACAATAAGTCAAACTGTATTTCTGCATTTAAAGGGCCCTATATTAACGAGCTACTTCCTTTTCCACGGTCAAGGACAAAAACCTCTACGAATTTTTACACACTGGCCCTTTAACATAGTATAACCTTGCAGTAAATACTGTGCTATGGAGGCACATGGTATTAATTGGTAACTGAGAGGAGTACAGCTTAAAAGAGTGTAAAATAAAGTGGTGTGGAAGCGCTTACTTATAGCCCTGCTGATCCCAGGTCTGTCCGTAGACTCCATAGCTGGGCACTTGCCATCCATTGGGCACGTATTGACCAATCTGCTGCGTGTTACTGTACCACTGTCCCCACTGGCTGTAGGGCTGCGCAGCGAAGCTCACCGTGTTCTGCTGACATGGAGAATAATATTTTAGGATGCAAGAGTATCAGATGACCGCAGTCATGTCAGGATCTCTCAGTGGTGAGAACCAACGTTACAGCGGTTCACCAGCAGGAAGTTAGTTGAATGTATGGATAGCAGGGTGATGAGGTCAAGGGCAAATGCTGCGTTGGGATGATCCATGTTCATACCTGTGGCATATGTACCTGCTGAATGGGGCTAACCATGTCTGTTGTCTCTTTGCCCCAATAACACTTAACAACATAGCCCTCTATGGATGTGCCATTGACAGATACAATGGCATGAGCCGCTGCTTCATGGGAGTTGAACCTGCACGGAGAAGACAAGAGTTTAGAGATTGTGATCATCAAGGATTAAGTTATATATATATTCATCCTATCGACCAGCAGTCATATTTACCTCACAAACGAATACCCTTTGTCTGGGAAAACACGAATTTCCATTATTTGGCCGAAGGGTGAGAAGGTCTGTCGCATAATTTGCTCTATATATGAAAGACAATTGTTGGAATTTCATCCGGTTCCAAAGCTGTGGTTTAATTTCTTGTGTAAACAGTATGTGACTCACCTGTGAGACCCATTGTGACTCCCCCACAGTAGACTGTGCAGTTGCTGGGGCTTGACTGGCTCACCACTTCATCAAAAGACAGCTGCTTGGTACTGGTTGCTGAAAAACAAGATAGAAAAGTTGATATATTTAAAAATAAAAATGACATTTGCTTAATCACGTAACATGACTAACTTGCAGGAGGCTGATTTTTGACACTTCCAAAAAAGTGTACTCATGCCAAGACAAAAATAACAGTGGAAAACACCAGTCGGCTGAGGCCCATTGATTTTTCACAGATGTGATTTTTTTTTTTTAACATTTATTGTTCAGGGGGTTCAGGGAGAACAAAATGTGATTTAAAAAGAATTGCAAGTCAGAAAAAGCATTAACAACGCTGATGTTGTTCTCAGCTGTACGGGAGAAAGACGTCTTTCATATGTTTTCTAGTTGTGTCTAGTGGCTCCACTCTATTGACAATGAATAACAGTCTGCATAGTCGTGTTGGAGAGAGTCCCACCTGGTCCTGCGTGAAGGAGTTGAAATAAATCTGTGGCTGGATTTACCTCACGGAGAACATTCCCTAAGTGCGTGCATGCCTACGGTGCATCGCACTAAGTCCATTGGTCGATGTAAATGTAATTACTGAGACTTACTTTCATTTGAACTTTTCGGTGCAGGCTTCCTCGTGGCCCAGTTGGTCCTGATCTGCCTGCCACCCAGCCACTGCCCTCCCATTTGCTGGATGGCATTCTCTGCATCCTGATTGTGCAGAGGAGGAAACGTACACAAGAAAAACCCTGAGTCACCAAAACCCAACGCACAAGATTGTTACTGTGAACCTGGCTTCCAACTAACGCAACAAACAGAACAAATACAGACTGACAAACTTACCCATTTGTTGAAGAAGGACACAAAGCCATAGCCTTTAGATTTGCCTGTGGCCATGTCTTTCACCACTCGACAATCCCTGCGAAAAAAAATACAAACACCGTAAAGCCATTGAACTCACTCATCCACACAACTGCTATCTTGTGTCAATTTACTAAATACACTTACGATATTTTCCCAAAAGGAGCAAAAGCTGCTTTTATATCATCTGTGGTAATCTCAGGGCTTAGATCTCCAACAAAGACATGGAAGTGACCTGAAAGACAAATCACAATACAGTTAATACATCCATTAATTAGAATATTGCATGTTGTTTCTTATGAATAAGCAAAATGTATACAAGGTTCTGAGGCGCTACTCACTGCTTGTGTCTTTCTTTTGGCTGGTTGGCGTGGTGGCCCAGTTGACTTTAACTTCCTGAAAGAGAGACAGATGTGGAGAGCAGGGAAGAGGCAGCCGGTGAGACATGAAATACACTGGCAGACAACAGGAAGGTGCTTTTTGTTCTGTGATTAGAGTTTTTGTCACACCATTTTAACTTTGGTCAAACTTTGCGATTGAGTATAGATTTAAATTAAGGTTTGGAAAATTATCTATTTTACATACCTTTCCATCATTAAATAGCACAATACAACACAGTGGACAATATCAAAGGGATAAAAAGATTTCACCGTCATAATCAGGTTATTTCACTCTCAGTCTAGTACAAATTTGGAGCAAAACTGAAGGAAGTAAGGTCCAAATAACAAGGGACTTACAAACAAGTGATTTTTACGAACTTGTTATACTCCTCAAATGGTCCTTCAATACCTGTTGAGGATAAAATATTTTCAACTGAATGTATTTTTCTGGGAGTTGCTCTTATGTGGAGTCTATGTAGAAATAACGTTGCAAAAAAGAACACACAGCAGTAAAAAATGTAAAAGGGGGAGAGAAGAGAATTGAGTAAAGTAGATTAGAGAATCTCACATGTAGCATGATCACACAGCAGGGCCACGTTTTAATTAATTCACACAGATGGCAAACGCACTCAGGGAAAATCCTCATTAACACAGAGACAGCATGGGGCATGAAGTGACGATAAAGAATCCAAACAGCACTTAACACTTAAAAAAAATCTTTGTAACGGTACATAATGAACACATATTTCCACTTTAATTAAATAATTTGCTACACGTTTGAGGTGTCTAGCCAAGTTTACTGAATTTAAAAGTTACTACTTTTGAGTATTTATTGAAACAAAATGCTCCATGCTAACCTGTACTGATATACTGAGGTCAAACAAAACAAGGAAAACACTGTAATAGGGAACATCAAATTACTGCCAGTATATTAAGTACCCCAGGTGAAAAATACTTCAAATTGGTCAGTCACATAATTACATATGTGAGGCAGATTCAGCAGAAACCGAACTTTATAACCAATTTATAATTTGACAACAGGGCTGTTTCCAGTGCCAAATGGATGACATATTTTTGGAGGCCAAGCCTAAAATTCTCATCTCACTGGTTCCCTCAGCAAAAAGTCGATGTGGGTTTTGCATGCTCATTGAAAATAAGCTATGTATCACACACATCTAGGACACACGCACACAAAAGGCTAATATTATGCCATTAATGAGCTATACAACTGAGATCATCACCACCACCACCTCAGAAATTCATGTAGAGTGACAACGCAGGCTATGGTTTTTTTAAGCCGCTTGTTAGCAATCGCCTTTTTAAGCACTATAAGAAGAATGTTAACATCTTGTATGCTTGTGCTAAGCAAAAAAATAAAACAAAAAACAACAAAAAAAGGACTTTAAAGACAAGGGAGCCAGAGCTGTTAGCACACTAAATTATTTTCATATTATGGGACTTATCACTCACACACTTTATGTATTTTAGCTAGGTGTCCCTAAAACCTGGCACCTAACATACAATTTAGAGAGCCAGCATAATAAATTGACTCTGGAAGTATCTGGTGGTGTTTTGATCAATTAACAAAATGACAAGACTGACATACAGAGTTTTCCACTTTCCACTTTTCTATACCAGCCCATACTGTGTGCTTGTATGAGAATCTCTCTTGCCAGAAATTGATGTGTAGAAATTAACGCGACAGCTGTTTGGTCTGTAAACCTGCCATTTCTAGGCTTTCTAAATTAGAATGTGTTCACACATAGGAGAGCAACAAACCACATTGTTGTACATTTCATTTTATGGTTTTCAGGGGCTCTTCGCAGCATTAAGAATTCAGGCATCAGTGGTGTTCCCTCCCTGGTCATTTCCAAGGGCGCACAGTCCAATAATGTGCGCAGAGGAATAAAAAACGAATTAAGGGATGTGGACGGGGGAAATAACACGAGTGAGATAAGGTTTAGTAAAGATGCAAGCTTTTCCAGTCGCTCCATTTTGAACCCTGCCCGCCCAGCCTTGCCCCTTGTGGACTCACCCAGGAGATATGATAGCTTACCTTACCCAGTATTTTCCGACCATTCATGGCTGCAATTGTGGCAGTGGCATGTCTATACTCATAGAATTCCACAAAGCAGTATGGATCGTGACCTGCCGTCTGGGGTGCACAGGAAACACAAAGTAAATCAAGTGTTAGTCGTGGGAAATATAGTGACCTCATTTGGCATTAAAATAGCAGGAAATAAAGCTGACGGAAAGTGGTCGCGTTAGAGGGTTTATTAGCCCAGCGGAGAAACAGCAAAACGGCAATTAATGTGTGCACCAAAGTGGTTAAATGACTGGTAAATACTGATTCTCCTTGCGACAAACTTTGTTAAATAAAACAAAATAGTCATTGTTTATGTTTCGCATTTGTATTGAAAATGAATATCATGAAGTATACAACAAAAAACTTGAGATTAGTACAAGAAAGTACTAGAGAAACAATTGAAGATAACCAGGAAGACTATTAGAGGAAGCAGGGGCAGATTCTACAAGTCAGGTGCCAAGCACATATTTCCCATAAGGAACATAAAAGTTGAGGTCGTTGTAGGGTAACTCACATCTACTATCATTTTGCAGCTCTTGCAGGGTCCAATTTGGCCAAACAGCTCCAAGATGAGGGCCTCTGTCACGTCCCGGGACAGATTCCCCACATACCTAAAAACAAGCACAAACAAACAGGGACAGAAAACACTCAGTGGGATTTGATAACACTGTTGGTCGGTTTGAAAATCCAGGCAGGGAGATAAAGAAAGAACTGAACTATGTGAACCAGCCCTATTATTAAGACAAGTAAGTTACGGGAAGATACAGTTTGCTCTTATGCAAGTTTTACGTTTCCAGTTCTTAAACCTAAAGGGCAACAGCAGCATTTCCAGAGTCCTCTGTGTTAGTGTCATGGAAGCATTCAGAAACACACATTGCCATAGCTGTAAAATTAAAATGTATGGATGTTGCTGTAAGCGGCAGCCCAACGTCATAAAAAGCCATAAGATACAGAAGAGCTATAAAAAAGCCTTTACAACCTATATTTACACAAACTGCTCATCTACAACGATCTCCCTATAATTCAATGTACAGCTGCCACTTTTGTCTTGTGTTGCTAAAATGAACCACAACAGTTTTGTTACATGAGAACAAACTGTACTACAACTCATATCTCTCTATGAAGGCCAAACAGTCCCCAGATCTATTTGTAATGATATAAACTAATAAGCCATAGTCGAATCAAAGGCGGTTTAAGATAAATGCACCACATCATGTAAAATTATGTGGAAAAGTGCTGATTACTAGTTCTGCCCATTTAAGTGCATCTGCATCAAAATTTAATGGGTTCCACTCTGGCCCATACCACCGCCCTCAGCTGAGTTTAGTGTAAATTGGTATGTTGCTTTCAAAACACATTGGAAAATATATCACATAATTTAATGAATATTTTAGAGGAAAATGGCTTAAAACAGCCATTTCTAGTTTTGCTAATGTGATGCTTGTGTGTTTCTGCTTTATTTAACATTCAAAATATTGATGGCCTTATGATGCTCCTCTACCAAGCAGACAAAACAAGGATGGTGACTGTCACCTTGATCTGGGGGAGGGTAAAACGGACCACTACTTCAAAACAAACAGTAATGTCAGCAGCAATGCTTGTTTGCAGCAGCATGGAATTTTGTCATGAAAGATCAGTGTGTATGTAAATGTAAAAACCATATGCCTTCAAGCACATAAACAACAACACCTAAGATCACAGAACTATGTGTAGGCATGTGTACACATTACAGGGCTAATTTCAATTTTCATGTAAATGCAAACATCACACAATACAATGATCCATCATGGCTGTTCAAAAGATATGATTTTGTATTCAATTGTCATCTCTTCAATTAAATATGGAGCTCAACTGAGGACTAGTATTACAGACTAAGTATTATTTCAAAACTCAGCTGCTGGCCCTGTGTTACCCCACTGGTGCCTTTGAATTGTTTTGAATACATGTAGATTCGACACACACATACACACAACAGAACAAAACATCTTCATTGGCTTGTGGAGCACTTAGCGAGGTGGCTAGTTTTGAATTACACATAAAGGCGAGTTCCTCGACAGACAAGATCACATGTATTTCGTAGTACTGTTCAGCAGGCGGTGCTACAGCAAACTCGATTTAAAATGATGGCAATTAAATGTTCTTGTCTCCATTGTCCGTCTTTGTAACGTTTAGCTAATTCACGAATTGTCTATATAGATACCATAAACACCAAGAGAAACAAACAGCGGAAAGTAAACACCAAAAGAAGTGAATTAATACAGAAACCGTGATAATACATGCCTTATAGGTTGAGATTTTTCTGGAATTAGCTAGCTAGTTAGCATTAAACCCAGCTAGGTTGATATCAAACACTGGTAACATCAATGTGCTATGTTGTACAAAATGTAACGTGACGTATGGCGTCTGTGATAATCATAAACACGTGGAGATTGTTTTTCGTGTTATTTAATTGTCAAATAACACAATCGAAGGGAAAATCTGCATTTTGGTGAACTGGGAGAAGCAAGCCACCGCTGCCTGTTACGTGACGAATACAAGTGGTTAGCTTAGCAAGCTAGCTAGCTGGCTAACGGTACCTCAGACACTCGCACACTTACAGGGTTTTGGGCTGGTCATCGTCCATTCTGTTACACTTGCTGGCCGAGAACAAGTCGCAACCCTGAGAGCAAATCCACGACTGTCGCGGGCTGCTGCCTGTGACACCGTCTGGTTCTTCCAATGCGCAGTAAGAACTGATTTGGCGCTGCTGTTGTCTCCACTGTGAACAATGGGGATCGCCGACAAAGATGGCGGATGGACCGGGCCGACACTAAGGGCGCATGCGCAGTGGTTCAGCGAGGACAACTTCTGGCTACCTCACAAAATAATGTCACACTATGAGAAATCACACCTTAAATTTACCCTTTACACTAGATTAAATTATGATACATGTTTATTAGAATTGTTTTGGGTCCAGAGTACCAATTTATTCAATCAGAATTTGTATTTTCTAAGGCAATAACACCGACTACCAATACCAGCTATTATATTTTGGTGGATAACTAAAGGTGTCGTGGAATGTGCATGTCCCTTAGAAACCCATTAAAAAACCTAACTGTTCATACATCAAATGATTCAGCATGTCGAGGATATAATTCCATTGGATAATAATTCAACTTTTCGCCATATGCATCCCCATGCAAATGCAATGACAAGAGCTTCAAAGAAATGTTTATACTGTACAACTACCTTTATCAAAGGCACCCAATGAAAGGCATTTCTTTCAGATCTTTACCTCAAAGGCACTGAGAACCATTTATAAAGTGACATGAATGATATGGCTTTCATTTATTTATTGTTATATCACACTTCCCAGCAGTCTATAACAATATTTCATTGTGTTAGAATTCATTGATATTTCCCAATTAAGTTGAATTCAATCTTTTTAATTCATGGTTGGCAAGTACCTTGCTAATTAACTGTATTTAGCAGTTCCCCAAACTACATCTTTAGACTGTAAACAATTAAATAACACTTTTAATGTTTATATACACACATCTTTTCAATCCCATTACAGTCTTTGGTAATTTCATGTCATTACTTTTGTGTTTTCTTTGAATAATTTTGCTCAATATGATAAAAAAAAAAACCCTGTAAAATCAGCCCTTCCAGATGTGAGCAGCTGAAGCCACAAACAAGTAAACTTGGACACAACCAACATGCTTGTAAAATGCACGAAAAAAAGATGATGTAAACTGGTTTTTCAATCTATTTAAAGTGAAGAAAGCTGACTTTGTGTCACTCTGTGACAACTCACCCACAGCTTTGTCATTAATTTATTTCAAATTAATGACAAATACATAAAATACATTGACCTGCTTGCAGATATTATCTTTTTTTAAAATTCCCCAAAAGTCCAGAGGTGTGCACCCTGATGCCGTTATATACAGAGAGATGAGTGGAGCCTCTTTTCACTACTCAGTCCCTCTCTCATCTCGGGCAGACGTTGTGATCAGTGACCAGTTTCTCCATCCTCTTTATCTTGCGTTTGTTCTTGGGCATGGGTTTGTCGTACATGCCGTTCTTCAGTAGATGCTCCTTGCTGTGGTGGACTTGAGCGCCGTGCTCCAGCTGGAAGGAGCACAGGGCTTTGAGGGGCCTCAGCAGAATCTGGACAAACAACAAAGGGAACAGGTATACATATTGGGCAGTTCAGGTGACAATTAGTAGTTTAACAGTCACTGTACAGTATGTGGCACAAAGAGCCTGCCAGGTGCAAAATAATATCTCCACATCACCTCCTGGATGTTGTCGTCCTGCTCAAGGATGGACAGAGCAACAGCAGCACATTCCAGTGTGGACAGACAGATATTCGAGGGTTGCGTGCGGATAACATACTGACTGCACAGAGTCCTGTTGAGCTGCACCTGGAAAACCAAAGCAGGGGTCACTGGAAGTAATATGATATTAACTCCGTCTTAATCTTCCCATTCAAATGTGCTGTATTGACGCAGTAATACACACCTGAGTAGGCAGGTGGAACAAGCTGTTTTTGAGGAACATGTTCTTAGCCTGGCTCCAGGTGCCGTCAATGATGATGATGTTATGTTTCACAGCATCCACGTCCTGGTGTTTTACCACCTCTTCCAGATTCTGGGAATTGGGGCCTGGGTACAAGATCAGCGTCCTGCTGTCTCGACACAACGCAGCAAGCTCCGGGTGCCTGAGAGGAGAAGAGATGAAGAAGACTTAAAACCAGTGCTGCGATTTCTAGGAAATCATTGTGCTGATCTTAGAATAATAAAAGCACTGCTTACTTTTCCTCGCTGAACCTCCTTCCGACTATGACATTGCATTTTCCTGGAGGCAAACAAGCAGCAAGAAGTGGCACTGTCCGAAGCACTCTGCTCTCCTGAACGCACAATAGGGATTTGAGAAATGCATTAAAATCACAATATCACAATATTGTACACGAGGTATGGAATAGATCACTTGGGATGTCTGTCATTTTAAAGAGTTGATACAATAAAAAAGAACAATGGAGAAATTATGTAATATTACCTACATCAAAAAAAGTGTACCTTGAAAACAAAATACAAATTGTTGCATGGATTGTTTGATGGTTGGATTATGACATCTTAAACAGGTTTTACTTGCAAAACCAGAACATCATATGCAGCATGGAGGACTTGTATTCATTACTGTTGATCAAGTGCAAGTACTTTCTGACAGATTTATGTTGTGTTTGTTGTGATCAGTAGTAAAACTGGGACTGCTGCGGTGATGTCACTCCGATTAATGACCTGGAAAGTTGCTGCCCCATTGATGAAAAGCATGTTTGGTTATTTTAACCAACTCACCTCTGCAGGATGTTGCACTACGTAGAGGCATGTGGACACATCCAGAGGTTGTGGTGGCAGAAAGGGACAGAGACACACCTTCTGAGGGCGACTGCATGGAAGGAAAGTTGTAGACGTGAAGCTGTGATACTACTCCCCAGCCTAAAGCCCTCCTCTCTGTGTTGGTGTCAAGCTTTTCTGTAACGTCATAAACCTGTTCCCCCATTAAATCGTGTCACTTATCTGAGGAGAAGAAGAAGGAGGAGGTGGAATAATCTACATAACCGACCACACTAGCTGGGCTAGCTACACAGCATTAGCTTCAGTTGTATTCAGCTCACCAGCACCGTAAACAAGTCGGTCTTCTCTCCCCGACCTCAACCGGGAGGGTGGCGAGGTCCCTGAAGGCGTCGACCAGTCCGTCCTCCGTCGAGGAGCTGTCGCTGGTGTCTGGTCCATTCTCTAATGGAGAAACTATGAGGCTAAGTCTGGGATCATCTTCCATTGCGGAGTTAGCACAATGCTAACTTGCCCAACTACTCAAACTCACCGGCTTTATTTGCTATCCAGACCAAGGGCGAAGACCCGCCCCCATGCTCCCTCTGATTGGGCTACATCATAGCTGCCGCACTGTGATTGGTTTAGAGTAAGGAGTGAAATTTAGTTTATCATAGACATTTAAAGAGACAGACACATTTACTACAAACTTTAAAAAAAAAAACATAAATGAAAAAACAACAACGACTCTGGCATTTCCATTTATAAACACAAATAGAATGGGTGAAGGGGTTAGGATGAAATAAAGAAATAGAGGGGAACATTTTCTCCATGTACTCTGAATTTGTGCCACCAATTTATCCTATTGTGTATATTAGCCTACTAGAATGCTGCAAAAAGAAAGGCATGCACAGAAATTGATGCACAGGGATACTATGCACTGCCTTTGCACTTTGATGGACTCATTGTTGCCAACATGGAAAAAAAATCTATGCCCCTCTGCAGAATAAAACTGTTCCTCCAAATGGGGGCGCTGCAGGATAAGGCAAATGTTCCTCCTTGTATTGCTACAGGCTTCCAGGGAGACATGCAAGTGACAGACCAGGTGGGTCATAGCTCCACCTACAGGTTAAATGTGTATTATTACCTATGTAATGGAAAGAAGAGATAAAACCATCATTCAGCTGCATGAGGAAATATGCATGGACATGTGAAGGAACGTATTACTATTATTACTATTATTATCATTATTATGACTTCACTCACCTTTAACCTCAATCATTTTCAGCTCTGTAACTAGCTCTTGGATTATGCTGTACTGCCCCCAAGTGGCCAAAATCGTAAATTGTGCAGGTGTTAGGAGGTCAGGGTGACTGAATGTAGTGGAGCCAATAATATAGATAGATGATGCACATGATGTGCCACATGGACCACGTCATCCAATGAAAATTTCAAATAAGGCACAATTCACCAAGACCAGTGAGAATATCTGTGCCACTAAGAGGATTCAAACCACCTGTGGATGTATGTTTGTTTTCTGTCCGCAGAGACATTTTTATTGACTTTGCTGCAGGAAAGTCGCTGAGTCCATCAAACAGAGCGGACGAGAGGAAGGAAGAGTCCATTTGACACAGATAACCTGGACCGACTGCTGTCAAGTCTGTGCTCTTCCTGAGGAGTCATTCAGAATCAGCCCACTCAGGCTCATGTGTGCCCCCTGCTGGAGAGACCTGTGTTTTCTAGTATGTGTCAAACACATTTTAAAGCTAGAGCATAAAAAACCTGAAGCTGCATATTTGCCTGATGACAAAGACAACATTTATCTCCCGAGTGTTTTCCCCCTGCAGAGAGCAGAGCGTCCAAAATAGAAACCACACATCTCCCAGCATGCAATGGTGCTCCACTCTGAGATGAGAGAGAGAGAGCGAGAGAGAGAGAGAGAGAGAGAGAGAGAGAGAGAGAGAGAGAGAGAGAGAGAGAGAGAGAGAGAGAGAATACAGTTTGACAGTACAATGCCTGCCGTCATGCAACAAACATGCACCGATCCCACTCCTATTGTGTCAGGCGCCCCTGTAGACCACTATGTAAATATCCCCTCTGTGCTCCATCATGCCTATATTCAGAGCCCCAACAGGAAGTGATCTCATATCCAACATCCACCTCGGTCTTCCTCTCAGATGGTGGTGAGCGTTCCCGGCAGCAGACCGACCTCCCAGAACAAGGTCAGCACCGGCTCAGGAGAGCAGTTGCACTGCAAATGGACATAATGTGATGTCATCATATGTGACAAATGGCCACCATTAGACATGATTAGTCCTGGCCTCCTCGTGCAGGTCATTCCAGAACCACAGACCCCTGGTGGCATATTTACTACAGTCCCACTCTGTCTCAAACCCAAACAAGCAGCGGTGTCACATCTGCAGACCTCAGGCTGCACTTTGCTTGATGATGAGAGGACAGAAACTCTGGAGTCCTGCCATGAATAACTCTTACAATCACCTCTAATATAAAGCCGTGGATGGTTGAGCTGCGTCTGATGTGCTGCGTTGAGTGACAAGAACAGGATCGATCACGACATCATCCGAGAGGGTCGTGAACACATAACTTTACACAATGTATTTTCCTATTCTATTGAAACCATTAACTGTGGTTGGCCGGTGTTTACACGAGAGCGTATTAAACAGAGGAATGTCAAATATGCTGAATCAGGGAGGAATAGGCCCCATTCGGCTCCTCGAGAAACAAAGTTGGGGGTTTTATTGTCTTCTCAGTTGATAAAAAAACGCACAAATCTAAATGCCTCCGTCTTTACGGTCCTCTCGCATCATTAACCTGAGCGTGAACATAGTATCCACAGAGGAGCTGTCTGATTGACCCATTCAGCTCGAGTGGGGCGGCGAACGGAGTCAGGGAGCCAGCAGGGAGCTGAGGAGGACTGACACGCTGTCAGGTTCAAGCTGTGCCGAGCAGAGCTAGAGAAATCTATATTGTTACTGTGCTAGAAACACCAGCTCACTCACATGGCAGCAGGTGATACAATATGTATGTATGTATGTGTGTTAGTGTGTGTGTGTGTGTGTGTGTGTGTGTGTGGGGGGGGGGTGTTTGTCCATATTCAGTCAACTCAAATGAGAAAACAAGGATATTGCAGTATTTTCTTGTTTTATATCTTTAATACTGCCACGTATTTTCTTTTTTGCATTTATGTAATTTCCTCTAAAAGTAATGCACAGATCTTCATCACGACAAAACCTCTCTTATCGTATCACATTGTATCATACTGTTATGACATGTTGACATTATTCTGTATTTACTTTAGCTTAAAATAGGGCCACTAGCCATTATTAGAAAAACATAGTTAAACAATAGCAATAACAACACTACACATACAATGTTTTTCAACATAACCTTTTCAGTGTACTAACTCTGTTGTCTGCACTCATTATATTTAAGCTTATTTACATAACAGCCATCATTTACCCACATTTGTTTAATTTTCTAAACTTAAATCGTGGCCCAGACTTTTGTGAATTTTTCCTATTTGTGGCCCAGAGTGTAAAACGTTTGGACACTCCTGCACTGGAGTCACTAAACTTAACGAACCACTGACAGAAACAGAGAGAATAGAGACGGTAAAAGGACAAACACACCTGCAGTGACCCTCAGGTTAACGAGGCCTTTTACTCATGTTTACTCACGTGTGTGTGTGTGTGTGTGTAAACATGTATTTATGTCTTTGTGGGTACCGTTTTGACCATAGACACACAAAGTCCGGACATCATGTTGGTCCGCACAGCTCGAGGACTATAGGACTTATTTGTTCTATACTGGTTTTAAGGGTTAGTGTCAGAATAAGGTCAATGCAAGAGAATTAGTTGGAATGTATGGGACAAATAATAGTGATAATCATAATAATAATATAAGTCTTAAACCTCATTAATACACTGACCCCACATATTTCCTCACTATGTAGGAATCTATGGTCAAAATGCTCCCCACAAAGATACAAATACACACACACACACACACACACTCCCTCTAAAAGCAGGGAAGTATCACTGAGGAATGGAGGGTCGGTACCACAGGCTCAGCGTAGAGATAAGAGTTAACCGACGGAGATGGAGGGTGTGAGGTTGCTGAAACCACCTACAACCTTTCTACCTCATAACGTACGGAATCCTCCTTTATTCACTCCCCCTCCATTGCTCTTTGAGGAATCACACACAAACACACGCGCGCACACACACACACACACACACAGATAACAAACAGAGGGAATGAGTCATAAGGTTTGATTGGTCTGTGAAAGTGCAGACAGATGATGGACCAGGGTACTGATAAGAGCTGCGGGTGAAGCTAATGATCAATGACTACACACACACACACACACACACACACACACACCATCTGTACAACTGTGTGACTGAAGATTGTCTCTGCTCCTGGTTAAACTCAATTCACTAATTAACCGCCACACACACACACACACACACAGTGTCAGGGACCAGACGGAACGAGGACCACATATGCGTCACGTAACACTTTATTGAGGGTTTTGGGGGGTTGCAGTATCAGGACAAGCAGGTAACTGGCGCTGGTGCGCAGTATCAAGACAGGCAGGTAACTAGCGCTGGTTTGCAGTGTCAGGACAGGCAGGTAACTGGCGCTGGTTTGCAGGCGCTGGTTTGTGGGCG
>JAFBJT010108014.1:11217-25349 GCA_016785325.1 Chascanopsetta lugubris | reverse complement strand
GTTTAATATTTTTTACATGTTTGATATGTTTTATATGTTTAACATGTTTAACATGTTTGACATGTTTGATATGTTTAACATGTTTGACATGTTTGATATGTTTAACATGTTTGATATGTTTGATATGTTTAACATGTTTAACATGTTTAAAATGTTTGACATGTTTGATATGTTTGATATGTTTAACATGTTTAACATGTTTAACATGTTTAACATGTTTGACATGTTTGACCGGTGGACATGTGAGTGATGTCATCTAACAGCAGCTGCACATCAGACAACAGTTCATCACACATGTTCCTGTCAACATCACGCTGATGACTTCCGACCTCAGGAAAAGTCCTTCACTAACACACACACACACACACACAACCACACACACACACACACACACACACACACACACACACACACACACACACTGCACAGAGTCAGTACAGGAAAGGGGGGGGGGGGGGGGGGGGGCCTGGGGGCGGCCCGGGGGGGGGGGGGGGCGGGGGGGGGGGGGGGGGGGGGGGGGGGGGGGGGGGGGGGGTGGAGAGACGAATGCTGTGATTTTTCTTCAGGTGAAGCTGCAGCTCACTCTCTGCACCATCTCCTCTAGATGCTGCTGCTACATAACAACAACAACAACAACAACAACAAAAGGAAGAATAGGTGAGCTTGTTTTATTTGCCTTCACACCCCCCCCCCACCTCCTCCTTCCTGTGAACTCACACTTTAACCAGGTTATTTACCGTTTTCTGGTACAAAATGCTCCTGTGTGTGTGTGTGTGTGTGTGTGTGTGTGTGTGTGTGTTTGTGGGGGGGGGGGGGTTCGTTGGCTGGCCCCTTCCTGCAACCTTTAGTCATGTGGAAGCATTTTCAAATTTTGCTGAAACTGAACAGGCACATTGTGCACCCTCTGTGTACGTGTCTCTGTGTGCGTGTCAGTGTGTGTGTGTGGGGGTGTGTGTGTCTGTGTGTGTGTCTGAGTGTATGTGTCTCTGTGTGCATGTCTGTGTGTGTGTGTGTGTCTCAGTGTGCGTGTCTGAGTTTCAAAGTAAAAGGCCTGGAGCCAAACGAAGCTTTATTTTGATCACATGACAGGAAACAGGAAGTCATACTGACTGTTTCATACGTTAGTGTCCCAGTGTGTGGAATCTTTACTAGGACCCTCTATGCTGCCCCCTGTCTGATGTAACATGTCACTCTCAGACACACACACACACACACACACACACACACACACACACACACACACACTACCACTGAACTAACAGGAGTTTAAAATGCACATGATGTTATTTGAATATGTCTCTGTGTTTTGTTCTTCTGACAGCATCATGACCTCAACCTCCATCTCCAAGGAAACACCCCCATCACCTGGACCTGGTTCCCATGACAACCAGCCTCCAGCCTTCATCTTACCTCCACGCAACATCCGGGTCTCGCTGGGAGGAGACGCCCGACTGGAGGGAAAGGTGAAACAGTTTAGTCAGTGCAGCTTAACCATGTGAACACACACACACACACACACACACACACACACACACACACACACACACACGTACATGCAAACATGACCTCTGACTGCAGCGATCAGATATTCACTGAGCACAGGGATTAACATTTCTAGTCTCATGACCAATAACATCCTGATGTGAATCAGTCAGCTGTACACACACACACACACACACACACACACACACACACACACACACACAGAGGTGAAAGGAATGTTTAGAATGCTTAATCCCACAACCACAACACCTGAATACACCATCAGAACTCAGAAATCAGGGACAGATTGTTCTTAACATCTCGCACACACACACACACACACACACACACACACACACACACACACACACACACACACACACACACAGGATGTTATGTGATGCGTAACAATCACCTGAGTAGGAGGATGAATCTGATTGGATGGTTTTCAGGTGTGTGGTCGTCCTGAACCTGTGGTCACATGGTACAGGGAGGGAAGGGCTGTGATGGGTGGGGAGCGCAATGTGGTAGAGCAAGGTGGGCGGGGCACCTTCAGCCTGGTGGTGCGCCAAGTCAGAGAGGAGGACCTGGGACGTTACACCTGTCAGGCCACCAATCAGGCGGGGAGTCGCCAGGTTACGGTCGAGATCCTTCTGACAGGTAGAGGAACATCTGGAGAACATCTGGAGAACATCTCACTCTGTCATTACTGCTCAGACTGATACTGACCCTGTGTCCTCATGTGCAGACAGGTTTGGACAGAAATTCACCCTCTCATCCTCACTCACATCAAGGTGAGTAGCTGACCTCTGACCTCTGACCTTGAACTAGCTCCAGACAGTGTATGTGGTTAAAGATGGCTCCTGGCTGCAGGTGGCGCTCTGGAGTTCCAGCAGTGGAGCACAGGTCTAGCGTGTGGGGTGAGAGTCCGCCCAAGTTCATCACCAAACCCAGTCGGGTTTTTGCCAAACTGGGTCAGAGCGGAAAGTTCACCGCTAAAGCAACTGGACGCCCACAACCGCGGGTCACGTGGTTCAAGGTGGGTTCATCATCTGAGGGGGCGGAGCTTCACTCTGTTTGATCGTCTGAACGTTCGAGCTTCTCTGTGTTATTTCTCAGGAGGGGGCGGATCTTCATCTCTGTGGGAGAGTCAGTATGTACGAGCGCTCTGGCCTCCACTTCCTGGAGATAAAGGAAGTGTGTGCAGATGACGCAGGAAGTTACACGTGTTCGGTCTCTAACGGCGCCGGGACAGTCACTGTCACTGCTGAACTGTATGTCCAGGGTGAGACCACCAACCAGAGAGCAGGGTCTTATTTCATCACTGTGAGCGAACAGGCTGATCATTGTTTGAATGTGGTCACGTGTCATCATCAGGTCCTGCTGACGCCCCCTGTAGGTGAGTGGTGACACGTACACATCAAACTGACGTTTGTGTGAGGAGATGACTGAGGTCTGTTCAAGCTCTTCACTGTGACCACTCCCTCTGGAGACAGGAAGAGGTGGAAACATTGGGACACACACACACACACACACACACACACACACACAAAGATGTCATATGCTTCATCAGAGCTGAAACAAACAGAATGAAATAATAAATAAAGATAACATAGATTTAAATAATGGAATGATATGAATGAGCATTGTCTGAACAGAGGAGGAACAGTGACACCTGCTGAACATTAGAAAACACACTTCTCTCTCTCTCACACACACACACACACACGCACACACACACAGTCTGTGCTGCCCCCCGCAGGATGGATCTCACCACACAGACCTGCCCTGAGGACAGAGGACAGCAGCAGCAGCAGCAGCAGCAGCAGCAGCAGCAGCAGTGTCCCCCACAGGCAGCCTCCTGGAGGAGCAGGCCTCCTGTACCTCTGCCCCCTGTGGCAGAGAGAAGAACTGCTTCTACAGGAACAGTAGATATTCACTTTATTATTAGATGAACATGTATTCTAACCCTCTGCGAACATTTACATGTCATGTTTATTGAATTCATTCGTCCTGAGACTGAAGAACTTCTTTAATAACTATGTTAGCTTGTATGTTGACTCATTTATTAGCTGGTCTGTCAGCTGGTTTGGTCTTCTCTTAGTCGTTTAGCTTGTTTGTTAGCTTGACTGTTTGCTATTATGTTAGCTCATTTGTTAGCTAAACATTTAGCTTGATTGTGAGCTTGACTGTTAGTATGTTAGCTCATTTGCTAGCTAAACATTTAGCTTGGTTGTTAGGTAGTAGACTGTTAACTCGTTTGTTAGCTAAACTGTTAGCTCGTATATTAGCCCGTTTGTTAGCTAGTATATTAGCTCCTTTGTTAGCTAAACTGTTAGCTCGTCTGTTAGTTTGTTTATTTGGTCTTTCTGGCTGTAACTGTATGTTTCATTGAACCTGATGTGATTCCTGTGTCTGTGGTTCTAGGTTGTGTCCGGGGACGACCTCCTCCGTCCCGCTCCAGTTAAAAACACCTCAAACAACTGCAGGTATAAACACATTTGGAGCATTCATCATTAGCTTCTCAGTTCCTGGTCATTTCAAGAAATGATCACTGATTGAAGAACATTTGATTTGAGTGAAGCTGTGTTTGAATTTGAACTTCAAGATGATGTCATTGATTTTGTGGACAGAGGGTGAAAGTCGCAGAATGTACAATTCATGTGTTTGTCATCAGTCTCACGTAAAACATGTTCATGCTGAGTCACTGCTTTATTTGTTGGTGGGGGAACATGAAACCTGTCGCACTGCTTACCTCCACCTGTCTTCATCTCCTGCCTGCTCCTCAGGGTTGTACGGTCAGTGTTGGGGTCCAACCTACGGTTCGAGGCTGTTCCTCTGGACCAGGAGGCCACAGAGGGAGGACAGGCGACCTTCACCTGCCACGGTCAGTGAAAGCTGCTCATCATCATTATAAAGAGGAGGTTCTCAGGCTAATGCTGTGTGAAGGCTGAATAAGTTGTATAAACGTGGTAAAGGTTCCCTTCGTGTCCTCAGGCAGAAATATTACAGAACAAATTCAATATTCTGAAGTCATGTCACTCAATGAGCTGAATGTCTGAATGGGTGAAAGTGGTTCCAAAATGTAGAGGGAGCTCTGTTACTAAAATGTCAGGAGACACTGAGATTATAAAGATGTGTGGCCAGTGAGGACAGGACCAGGTGTGCAGCAGAGACAGGAGGAAACCTGTCTGACCCTCAGCATAGAGCGAGTGAGACAGGTGGACCAGGGGACATAAGGTGTCAGCTGAACACAGATGACGGACCCACTGTTGACTCCACAACATGGACACTCACGGTCCACGGTAAGACCTCTTTGTCCTCCAAACACGGTTTGTTATGTGCAGGCTGGAGTCAAAAAAGTGGAGGAAATAGACCTGGTGAATGTCCACGTTCCAAATGTCCATGTTGTTTTTTCCTCCTCTGATGAAGATGTAACTGAGCTGAAGTGGTGGTATCCTCTCTGGATTCGAAAGAGGAGACAAAGTCAAAGATACAGAATCATGAAACACTGTAGAGAAGAGACACAGGTGATCCTGATACTGTCAATATGAAACAGTCTGTCTTTGTCTCTTCACCTGTGTCACCCTCAGGTGGGTCCCGCCCCCCCTTTCTGCACAGCCAGTTGCAGGACTGCTCCGTGGCTGAAGGTCAGACGTTTAGCCTGCAAGTCCGTGTGGAGGGAAAACCATCTCCGACAGTCCACTGGCTCATTAACGGTCAGTGATGCTCATAATACACATAGATGTATAGAAGAACTGGGTAGAGCAGAGAAAGACATGTAGTGGCCAAAGGGTGGTACTGCAACACATGGTGCCACATGGAGCACAACACGTCGAAGGTTCATCATCTACCTGTTGTGTGTTCTCACTAGAACCAGGTTTTCACAGATTCACATTCCAACATTCCATAATTCAACATGGTGTCATAGCAGCCAGTGGAGGTCCACTGCATCTTATAAGGATCCATCACAACCACAGACTGGGTGTGTTACTGTGATGTGTCCAGCAGGGGGCAGCACAGACAAAGGTGTCCACATGTACACTGGGCACATGAATCAAATATACATGTCTGTTTGACACAGAAGACAAAGTTTGTGGTCACTTCCTGAATGTCAGTTTGACCATATGCTTACTTCCTGTATGTTTTGTTTGAACATGTGGTCACTTCCTGTATGGTTGTTTGAACATGTGGTCACTTCCTGTATGTTTTGTTTGAACATGTGGTCACTTCCTGTATGGTTGTTTGAACATGCGGTCACTTCCTGTATGGTTGTTTGAACATGCGGTCACTTCCTGTATGGTTGTTTGAACATGTGGTCACTTCCTGAATGTCAGAGTTTGACCATATGCTTACTTCCTGTATGGTTGCTTGAACATGTGGTCACTTCCTGAATGTCAGAGTTTGACCATATGCTTACTTCCTGTATGGTTGCTTGAACATGTGGTCACTTCATGTATGGTTGTTTGAACATGTGGTCACTTCCTGTATGGTTGTTTGAACATGTGGTCACTTCCTGTATGGTTGTTTGAACATGTGGTCAGCGGCTGTTTTGTGAACCACTCATGTTCCACATATGAATTCATTTCTTCTGTAAATTCTGACGGAGCCATAGGAAACAGTTGTGATGTGAAAACAGTGAAACTCTTACATACAGGGGGGCGAGGCAGAGGGCCCTCTGTGGGGGCGGGGCTTCTCTGTGCTGCACAGCCGTTACACAAATATGAGCTGGAAACCATATAAAGACAAAACATGCTGCTGCAGTGCACACACACACACACACACACACACACACACACACACACACACACACACACACAGGATAAAGCCCCAAGAAGGAAATGGTCTGTTTCTTGCTCCTCCTCCGGATCAGCCGCTTCTCTTCTGGTTCTGTTTTCACTGTTTGGATCAGAATACTGAGAGTTCTACATGTTCTGTTCTATGTTTTCTATATGTTCTCATGTTCTCATGTTTGCTATTTTCTCATGTTTGCTATGTTCTCATGTTCTCATGTTTGCTATGTTCTCATGTTCTCATGTTCTCATGTTCTCATGTTCGCTATGTTCTCATGTTCGCTATGGTCTCATGTTCTCATGTTCTCATGTTCTCATGTTCGCTATGTTCTCATGCTCTCATGTTCGCTATGGTCTCATGTTCTCATGTTGTCATGTTCGCTATGGTCTCATGTTCTCATGTTCTCATGTTCTCATGTTCGCTATGGTCTCATGTTCTCATGTTGTCATGTTCGATATGCTCTCATGTTCTATTTGTTCTCATGGTTCTGACAGTTGAAGCCTCGTTCTCTTTCACCTCTTTCATGTTTAATTGAAAACAAAGCTTGGTGCTCTGTGATTGGTCGATGCCCCGGGTTCAAATAATCCTGTTCAGTTTAGATTCGGACTCTGATGTGAAGTGAATCAATTCCTACTAGTGACTGAGTGTTGCCATGGTAACGTGATATCTAATAGACATGTTCTTGTGTGTTGGCGTATGTGCGATAATGTGTTTGCTCCCTGTTGTTCAATCCATGTCTTTTTTTCCTCCTCCACCAGGGGTCGCTCTTCCAGCCAGGGCTCATCACTCATATGACGGGGGCGTGGCCACACTGATGGTTCAGAGGGCGTCGTGTCACAATGAAGGTCTGTACACGTTCGTGGCTGAGAGCGACCACGGCAGAGTGGAGAGCAGCGCCCACGTCCAGGTCAAAGGTCAGTTATTATAATGTCTCCTCAGGCTAACGTGTTGTACCAAGACCTGCCCACAGAGGCCAGCACTGAGCGGTGGATCCACAGAGGATGGTCTGGTTCAGGTTCTCTCTAAAATCCTCTGACGGTCACATGACATGACACGATAACGTTTCTGTGAGTTTGTGTGGAATCATCTGATGTCACAGAGATGAAGCCATGCTATTGGTCAGGGGGTTCTGTTTCTTGATTTGTTGGTTCGTCATTCGTTCCCTGTGACATCATCATCCTGACTGTGTGTGAGAGAGAGAGGTCATCAGTTTGATCCTCACTCATCCTTTCCCATATAAGGAATTTGGATTTCCTTTCCCCTCTCTTTCAATGTGTGTGTCTGTGTCTGTGTCCTTAATGGTACATTTGATTTGAACATAGAACAAAATCTGTTCAACATATACACACACACACACCAGTGTTTCCCCTACCTTTCTATTGGGAGAAGGGGGGATCAGGTCCCCCCCTGAAGGATCAGGTTAATTTAATTAATTTTAATTTTCTATATAGCGCCAGATGACAACATCATGCAAGGTTTCCTTCCCTACAATACAGCTCTGTACCTTGTTGTTTAATGAAACAAACTAAAAAAACTTTGGTTATCTGCCGTATTGACATGTCTACATGTCATTTCTGTCTCCTCTCATCCGCTCTCTGTCACACCGAGGAGTCTCGACCCGATGTGCACACACACATACACACATGCACACACACACACACACACACACACACACACACACACACGAGCACGCTCATTCATGTGAACACTCTCCCACCAGCAGACACAGCGCATCAGAAAATAATAGTTCATTACTCATAATGACTGTTGTTATTAAAAGAAACACATGACTGTAACGATTTCTCTAAGTGTTTGTGTCGGTCTGACTCCGCCCCCTCCACACACAACTAGTCCACACACAACTAGTCCACACACACACAGTCCACACACAACTAGTCCACACACAACTAGTCCACACACACAGTCCACACACACACAGTCCACACACAACTAGTCCACACACAACTAGTCCACACACACAGTCCACGCACACCCAGTCCACACACACCCTGTCCACACACACCCAGTCCACACACACAGTCCACACACAACTAGTCCACACACACACAGTCCACGCACACCCTGTCCACACACACCCAGTCCACACACACCCCTTCCACACACACCCTTTCAACATACACCCAGTCCACACACAACTAGTCCACACACACCCAGTCCACACACACCCAGTCCACACACATCCCATCCACACACACCCCATCCACACACACCCCATCCACACACACCCCATCCACACACACCCCGTCCACACACACCCCGTCCACACACACCCCGTCCACACACACCCCGTCCACACACACCCCGTCCACACACACCCCGTCCACACACACCCAGTCCACACAAACACTGCACACCTTGTATCATAGAATAATTAACAAAGTATGACTCAGCATCTTTAAACATGATTCAACTCAATACACACTCACTGGCCATTTGTGTATTAGATGTTACAGGTGTGTTACGTGCAACAACATAAACATGCTCTGTTTATGATGTGTGTTACATGTGTTGTTGCAGGTGTGAGGTCAGAGGTCACAGAGGTCAGAGTGTGTGAAGCTCCACGATTCATCAGAAGACTGATCGATCTGAAGGTGATGGACGGCAGCAGAGTCACCATGACTGTGGAGCTGACTGGTATGAGGTGTGTGTGTGTGTGTGTGTGTGTGTGTGTGTGTGTGTGTGTGTAAGCAGTGGTATTTCCTGTCAGACCTCCAGGGAGATGGTGCAGATGAGATGACAAATTTACTTTGGATGATTCCTAACACTTCATTTCCTCCCTGTGTGTGTGTGTGTGTGTGTGTGTGTGTGTGTGTGTGTGTGTGTGTGTGTGTCGTTTCTATCATTTTACGTTATTGTTAAAGCAATGTTGTTTATTCATGTTTCTCATCTGTCTGTTTCTCCACAGTGTAGTAACACACACACACACACACGCCTGTGTGGATGTCTGTTTTATATGAGGCTGTGACTTTCCAATTACTGGATGACCTCTTGACCCCCTGGTTCAAGTTAGTGAGCAGCAGACTGTGTGTGTGTGTGTATGTGTGTGTATGTGTGTGTGTGCGTGTGTGTGTGTGTGGGTGTGTGTGTGTTACATAATGATTTTCCACAGAGGCTCTGTCCATATAAGCTGTGTGGTTCAGGTGCTGTTGGTGTCGTGTGTTAAACATTAAACTTTATCACAAAGTTCAAATAAGAACAAATGACTTGTTATCACTACTGTACTAACTGTATGCAATATGATGAGTACTGATGAGTACTGATGAGTATTGTAGAGTGTTGATGAGTATTGTAGAGTACTGATGAGTATTGTAGAGTATTGTAGAGTGTTAGTGAGTATTATAGAGCACTGATGAGTATTGTAGAGTGTTAATGAGTATTGTAGAGTATTGTAGAGTGTTAATGAGTATTGATGAGAACTGATGATTATTGTAGAGTTCTGATGAGTATTGTAGAGTGTTAATGAGTATTGATGAGAACTGATGATTATTGTAGAGTACTGATGAGTATTGATGGAGTACTGATGCGTACTGATGCAATGTGATGAGTACTGATGAGTACTGATGAGTATTGTAGAGTACTGATGAGTATTGTAGAGTACTGATGAGTATTGTAGAGTATTGTAGAGTGTTAGTGAGTATTATAGAGTAGTGATGAGTATTGTAGAGAATTGTTGAGTTTTAATGAGTATTGTAGAGTCGTGATGAGTATTGATGAGAAGTGATGAGTATAGTTGAGTACTGATGAGTATAGATGAGTACTGATGAGTATTGTAGAGTACTGATGAGTATTGTAGAGTACTGATGAGTATTGTATAGTGTTAATGAGTATTGATGAGTATTGATGAGAACTGATGAGTATTGTAGAGTACTGATGAGTATTATAGAGTACTGATGAGTATTGTAGAGTACTGATGAGTATTATAGAGTACTGATGAGTATTGTAGAGTGTTAATGAGTATTGATGAGTATTGATGAGAACAGTATTGTAGAGTATTGTAGAGTGTTAATGAGTATTGTAGAGTATTGTAGAGTGTTAATGAGTATTGTAGAGTATTGATGATTATTGTAGAGTTCTGATGAGTATTGTAGAGTGTTAATGAGTATTGATGAGAACTGATGATTATTGTAGAGTACTGATGAGTATTGTAGAGCACTGATGAGTATTGTATAGTGTTAATGAGTATTGATGAGAACTGATGAGAACTGATGAGTATTGTAGAGTACTGATGAGTATTATAGAGTACTGATGAGTATTGTAGAGTGTTAATGAGTATTGATGAGTATTGATGAGAACTGATGAGTATTGTAGAGCACTGATGAGTATTGTAGAGTGTTAATTAGTATTGTAGAGTATTGTAGAGTGTTAATGAGTATTGATGAGAACTGATGATTATTGTAGAGTTCTGATGAGTATTGTAGAGTGTTAATGAGTATTGATGAGAACTGATGATTATTGTAGAGTACTGATGAGTATTGATGTGTACTGATGAGTATTGTAGAGTGTTAATGAGTTTGAGTACTGATGAGTACTGACTGAGTGGTATTGGGTGTGGTTGTCAGGTCACCCCGCTCCAGAGGTGGTGTGGCTCCATGACGAACAGGAAGTGGTGGAGTCGGAGGACTTCCTGCTGCTGAGGACGGAGAACTGCTGCTCTCTGCTGATCCAAGAGGTCTTTCCTGAAGACACAGGGACCTACAGGGTCCGGGCCTGGAACCAGCACGGGGAGGACACAACACAGGCCCGGCTGAGTGTGGAGGGTCTGCTGCTCCATCATACACACACACACACACACACACACACACACACACACAGCTGTGGTTTGATTGCGTGTTGTGTTATTGTGTCAGAGCCTCAGGATGGCGTGCAGCCGTGGTTTATCACCAAACCTAAACCCGTGAGCGCCACCGTGGGTCAACATGTCCTCCTGTCCTGTGCCATCGCTGGAGACCCCTTCCCCCACTACACTTGGACCAGAGCTCACCTGAGCCGACCTCTGACCTCCGGAGACGACTTCGAGCTGCTGCAGAAGGAGGACGTGGTGTCGCTGCTGATCAGGTCCACTCTTTGAACACCTCTCATGTTTGTGTGTCCAAGCAAAGACACTCTCCACAAAATCAGACTTCTACACACAAACATCAGCTTTTGTAACCACACAACCACAGACGTGATCTCCTTTTGAACCTGCGTCTCCCTCTCCTTTCTCCTCAGGAGAGTGAAGAAACATCACGCAGGAGATTATGTGATCAGCCTGAGGTCAGACTCACACTCTGTGATGTACACACACACACACACACACACACACACATGCTAAAATAATCCACAGCTCATCAGTATAGAGGATTAAGCTCCGCCCCTCCCCCCACATAAATCCAAATAATCTATTCATCAGATTGGCAAAACAAGCTCACATTCATCTCCATGTTGTCTCTGTGTATGTTCATGTCACATGTTAATGTGTTTATTGTAACATGTTTAAGTCAAAATATAATGTCTGTTCAATAATGAATTCACTGATGAACAAGATGAAGATGATGGTCTGTGTTTATATGGTAACACTGTTTACATTCACTGTGTGTGTGTGTGTGTGTGTGTGTGTGTGTGTGTGTGTGTGTGTCAGGAATTGTGTGGGTGAGTGTGTGTGTGTGACCAGTCTGTGTGTCACAGACACACACAGGATGAGAAGACGAGAGGACGACAGGTATTTGATTTCTCCTTTGATGTTTGTACATCCTCCATCCATCATGCATCCATCCATCATCCATCCATCATTCATCCATCATTCATCCATCATCCATTCATCATCATTCATCCATCATCCATCCATCATTCATCCATCATTCATCCATCATCCATTCATCATCATTCATCCATCCATCATCCAACATTCATCCATCATTCATCCATCATCCATTCATCATCATTCATCCATCCATCATCCAACATTCATCCATCATCCATCCATCCATCCATCATTCATCCATCCATCATTCATCCATCCATCATTCATCCATCCTCCATCCATCATGCATCCATCCATCATCCATCCATCATTCATCCATCATTCATCCATCCTCCATCCATCATGCATCCATCCATCATCCATCCATCATTCATCCATCATTCATCCATCATCCATTCATCATCATTCATCCATCCATCATTCATCCATCATCCATCCATCATTCATCCATCCTCCATCCATCATGCATCCATCCATCATTCATCCATCATCCATCCATCATTCATCCATCCTCCATCCATCATGCATCCATCCATCCTCCATCCATCATGCATCCATCCTCCATCCATCATGCATCCATCCATCATCCATCCATCATTCATCCATCATCCATCATTGTCTCCTCAGGATCAGTTTCATATTTACATAGAATAAACTTTGACTTGATCTAAACTAAACTAACAGAGGAAGATGAGAGTGTTTACATGAGCGCGTGCGTGCGTGTGTGTGTATGTGTGTGTGAGTGTGAGGGATCATTTCTGGTTGTATGCCCATATAAGGAGAGTCGAGTCACTTGTGATGTAACATGGACATTTAGAGTTGATGTCCATTTCCTACTCCACCCCCCTCAAATGAAAGTGGGAGGAGCTTATCCTGTTCCTCTTGGGACTGTAACCAGTCTGTTTATTTTCTCTCTCTCTCTCTCTCTCTCGCCCCCCCTCTCTCGTCCACTCCATCTGTTGGTCCAGCCCTGCAGGAGGAGGAGGTGGTGTCGTGGAGCTGAGCAGCAGTAGCAGAGGTGGTGTCAGTCGGCAGGAGGCCAACCACGAGCAGGAGAACCAGTCTGTCCTGCACCTGCATCAGGAGGAGAAGAAGAGGAAGAAGGAGGCCAAGCAGGACCGTCCCATCGCCGCCGCCGCCCCCCGAGTCCTCCTCAGACACTGTGTGGACACCAGGGAGCGAGGGGAAGAGGAGCTGCAGCAGACGGAGGCGCAGCAGCTGGACTTCCGCTCGCTGCTGGGACGCCGAGCTTCTCACGCTAAAAACAACCAGGGAGAGGACCCACAGGAGGCTGGCTCTGCCGCCGCCGCCACTGCCTCTGAGCACCGCGGCCACCAGATGGATTTTAAGGCCAACCTCAAGGGCGTCAAACCCAAGACCGATGACGACCGCAAGGTGAACTCCTCGCAGCAGGTCGACTTCAGGGCTGTGCTCGGTAAGAAGGGCGGCGCTGCCGCCAGCAACGGCAACAAGCTCGTGGAGACGCCCAACAAGAACGCCGGCGACTTCAGGTCCATACTCGCCAACAAGAAGAAAGCAGCCGGTCCTGAGAAGAATGGAGAGAACAGGAAGGTGAACAACTGTGTGGATGGAGAGATCAACGAGAAGAGGAGCGGAGGAGGAGGAGGAGGAGGAGGAGGAGGAGGAGGGGAGAAGCCGCCCGAGTTTGTGGAGAGACTGAAGGACGTGACGGTGGTGGACGGACAACGTCTCCGTCTGCAGTGTTGCCTCGCCACCACCTCTGACCCCAATGACCTCACTGTCACCTGGACACTGGACGGAAAGGTCATCAAACCATCCAAGTTCATCCTACTCTCTAACGAAGGTCAGAGGTCACACACACACACACACACACACACACACTGCTCTGTGTGTTCAATGATAAAGTTGTGTAGTTTTTACAGAAACAACTGTTCAGACTCTATTAATAGAAAAGAGATCCCAGACAATAGAGACAGGATGTGATGTGGGAACGGATCACTTTACATAGGACACACACACACACACACACACACACGCACACACACACACATGTGAGCACATGCAGTTAAAGGAACATTCAGTAAAGATCATATTTCAATGAATCAATCAATCA